>VCRD01001475.1:53038-73608 GCA_006783055.1 Trinorchestia longiramus | reverse complement strand
GAGGCTCGTAGGAGCACGCGCTATGATCTGGAAATTTGAGGAAACAGTTTAACACGTTGCCTCCGATTACCTGATTGGTGTAAAACTTCAGTTTGTACGCATAGTCACTAGAAGGATCTGAAAAAATTACATAACCTAACCTAAGTGGTACACATACGTACCACTTCGGAGTCAACGTGTTAAGTCAGTAAGCCTGGAGCTTGCCTGGTCCCATGCATCACAAGCAGGATAAAATTCTAATGCTGCGTGGGACTCGAGCCTGGTCCCTGACACCACAAATCAGGCAGCTAACCAACCAACCACGATGTCAGCTGCAGTCATCAGGAATCATACAGCGGCCTCCACTAATCATTTCGTGTTCTCGACCAATCGTAGCGCAATATCGTCTTATCACTCAGTAATCTAAATTGAATACCAAGAAAACTGTGCTTTGTGTTGTCAAAAAGCCCATGTCGAACATCTGAGTGTCCCTGTTGCAGCTGACTTTATGACTCCCCTTTACAGTTATTAATGATGTAAGAAAGCAGTGATCTATTGTACTGTTTCACAGGGTGACTAGTCCACTTTTGTAACGCAATGCACCAACAGATTCTTAGGTGTCTTTAGCCTTACAGCTTGTTAAGATTTCGTGCAAGTAGGCACCACAGTTTTCAATTTCATTAGGCCGGTAACAAGACATCCAGTTAATGGGAGTTACGACCTCTTAAAGTCAATCTTTTATTCGAGAAACCAAAACTGTCAAATCCTTAATTCCCTCAAGTCAGTCTTTTGTTCAAGAACAAAATCTCAAGTCAAGTTGTAATCCTACAATCTGCCTCTTGAGAAACTGTTAACAGAAGAATTCGAACCTCTCTTCTCTGGAATGAATTATTTGTAATGTCGTTTGACACAGCATGACTAACGTACGACACAGCATGACTAACGTACGACACAGCATACTAACGTACGACACAGCATGACTAACGTACGACACAGCATGACTAACGTACGACACAGCATGACTAACGTACGACACAGCATACTAACGTACGACACAGCATGACTAACGTACGACACAGCATGACTAACGTACGACACAGCATGACTAACGTACGACACAGCATACTAACGTACGACACAGCATGCGTCTTAATTACGCCACCTGACCTCCAATTTCAAGTCGTTTCTTTAGACGAGGACGGGGATAGAAAGTCAGGCAAGCGTTATGTTCCACTCAGTCTGCCTTGTAAAGTGACGCAATATCATGGAAATTATTTCAGTCATTGTCTGGCTTGAGCTGCGTACACCACAGAGTCAGGTGACCCCGCAGGGCTTCGTGTAATTACATCACTTTAAATTTCTGGTGATAGAAAACGAAGTAATGTGTCAAGGATATAAAATTTCCTGATCTCAATAAGAATGGATTTAATTTTTATCAAAGTTGGATTATCATTAAACGTACTAGGTATACTACAGTTTATAATATTTCGCATGATCAATGAATAGCAAATATATTTATCAGGAAGTTTCAAATGCATGATAGACGCCATTGTATATCAAAGAAAAATTGTACCAGAAAGTAAAAATACTTTATTTAGAACGTGGTCATTTTAATTTTTAAGTATCTTTTATCTTCACTGGCACACATATGATTTATAAGCACAATAATTTTCTAATCATCTCAGTCCACATAAACTAGTAGGAAACAATAAAGCAAACTAAGTCGCCACAATCAACGCAACTAACGAGGAAAGAGAGAAAGAAATTTCCGTATAAACGTGCTAGAATTTTAAATTTAGTTCATACATTGCCTGTTCATGCCATTATTCCTCTTGCAATTCTTGCTCACAGAATTCATACTCATACAACTCTTGTTCACACAATTCCTACTCATACAACTCTTTTTCATACGATTCTTATTCATTAAATTTCTGCTCATACAAAGAGGGCTCTGAGAAGCGTAACGACGCAGCGGTTTGGCAGTACATGTATTGCATCATTTTATTTTCGTCACGAAGGATATTCAGTCGCTAAAAAGCACGTGTGGTGGTTGAAAGTTCCAGGCTTCCGTGTTATCAGAGTGGAGACCTGATGTAACTTCATGTAGGCTGGTAAGTTGAGCTTATTTCATTATCACTTGGTCTATGCAGGTTATTTTCGTCACACAATAGCAGTCGACTTCTTTGTCTGTGCTGTTGATCTGATATTCTAAAGTACGTTGATTCTGCATTGATATCCTAAAGTTTGTAGGTGTAGCAATTTTTTCAGAATGATACTTCTCAGTTTTAAAATATATTCATGTTTAACTAATTCAGCTGATAAGTGTGCAGGAATCAGTGCAATAATCTTATCGCACCACATTTGATTTTCAGTTTAAATTGATAAAATTCATAGATGTCATTTGACTGTAACGTTTGTGTTCAAACGCCAAACATTCGTCGATCACATGAACATAATTTGTATATATTGATTTCAATGGAGTGTGGATATTCATGTTCTCGTTAGTGGGGTTGAAATACAGTACACCAATTTTTGCATAAACTTAGACAATATTGAATACAAACTTAGAGGAACTAATTTATCAAAGTTCTATTGAATTTAATTAGATATATCAGTGCGAAAAACATAATTCGAATAACATATATAAGTTTGAAGTTGACAATATATATATATATATATATATATATATTTTAGGACTTGTACAGTGAACACCCACATGCAAGGACATTGCCTCCTCGTCAAGGCCACGTCAACACGAGGCATTTTCAGAAATTTTCCTGCAATTGTATTTCCACAACCCATTTCCATATTTCCAAAAGAAAGAGATTTTTGTTTCTTCGTCTCTAGCCTGTTTTTTTCCATAGAGCATAGTATACGTCCTATTAATATACTGCCCGTTCGTAAAATACTAGAATAATCTGCCTTATCTGAAGAAATATTATCACATACGAACGTTACATAGAATTCTTTGTAGTGAGAAACGTTGTGATTCGATCACTACGAACCATCAGCTTCGACTGCGAGTTTTTTATCTAAAGTCTAAGTTATGAGATCATTAAGTTTGGATTGATGTTAAGTTTTGTTAGTAAGACAAGTTATTGTATTAGTTTACTGCTGGTCACGCACAGGCATCGACGTATATGAATTGAGAAAGTTTACTGATATTCTCAGTCGCATCGATCGAATCCAATAGCCATTGTTCCCGTATGTTGATAGCTCCATCGTCGTCTGTTCGAGGCAACGATCGTTCAAATTTTACTCAAAACCTAAATCGTACGAACTTGAATGGTCAACGCTAGAACACTGCATAGACTTTATATTTTCAATCACCTTTATGGTTGTAAATTAGTGATCTTCTACGTTACAGCACATTTACAATTCTGGCAAAGTATACACTTATTCTGGCAAAGTATATAATTAGTATATTTATAATTCTGGCAAAGTATACCTCGAGTGTCTCGAGGTACCCCGAGAAAAATTTCTACACCGTTCCGCGTAAAACTCCCGTAGAAACAAGTCCTTCATCGCTTGATTTTTCTGTCGATCAAACTTGGTAACTTTATTGAGACATTGTTGTTTACTTTTCAAATCATTCGATCATTTTAGATACTCATGATTCAGCGTCCGATTTTCTTCTTTCTTTATTAAACTTTATGGCCTAAATTTCAAATCTTCGTATCGTAAATATCACTACTTACACACTTGCTTGTCGTTGGGTTTGTGATATGAAGCAATACATAGACAAAGTGTTTTCACTCACTCGTACGATCCAGTCGCTCGATATAAAACTATATGCAACATGATAAGAGCGTACACACCACTTTCAACGAAAGTTCTAAACGATGTGAAACCTGATAAATACATTGTACGTACAGAACATAACTCTTCCAAAGAACGGATACGACTCTGTACATCTACAAATGGAAAATTTCAGCTCGTGCTCATCAATTGAAACAAATTCACTCCTCATCTCAAACTTCGATGACATTATCCAGAGTTGGTGCAATGCGAGAAAAACATTGTTCTGTTAACGGTATGAACGCAGATGACAGCAGGCACAGCTCTGCTTTTTCCGGGGTTAATAATTTTTCCTGTTCAAAAAAACACAGACAGAAATCGATGGCGTGCCTCTCAAATTCCCAAAATTCATAATTTATCGGTGTATCCACACTAGTATCTATGAGCCCAGAACGTATATCATGATTAGTTACGTTGTTACAGCTTTGTTGACGTTTTTTATCAAAAGTACAGAGTGCGATCTCTCATAAATGCTGCGAACGTTCTTAGACGCCTGTTACGGCCTCTATAAAGGCGACTCCACTTTCGACCTTGGAGCACTTGCTTACTGAACGTCACAAAGAGTGGTACAGTTGATAACTGTGTTAACCGTGGACTGTTTCGCGATCGAAGTAAGAACAACTTTAAACAGTTTGAAAAAACTTATCACGTTAGTTTGGTGCTGATCTCGAACTAGCCATCCTGGAATATTTGTTATCGCAAAAGCCATTTTATTGTGTTGTGTAGGAAAATACATATGGCGTAGCAATGAAGGATTGGCCGGTGTACAACTTATTTCTGCGACACTGAAACGTGCAGGAATTTCTTGTTATTTAAGGTAACTTTGATGGCTTTTATGTAACGCATGTCTATACTTTTATTTAGTTATCCTTTGTAATGTAGGTATAGTGTCCACGTGAAATGCAGCGAGTTATGAGTGGTGTAAGGTAAAAAAAAGTTAAAGTTCATAGATCGGAATGGATGTGCAGAAATTTTGTACTATATTTGATTCATAAATATATTAACTAGTGAAGTCAGGACTCGTGTTTTTCATCAAGCTCTTCGTACACAAAATTTATCGTTTGAAATTTTGGTACGAGATTTGATTGTTAGAATTGACAGTTTTTCTACAAACGCTAAAAATGAAAAAATGTCGATGTTGGCTAGGTAACATACTACATATAATAACTGACTTGTATTTACGTATTGTTCATGCAATGAAAGAAATGTAGAATATTATTTTATTTGTACAGTAAATATTTTTCAATTTTATTGAACGCTTTAGGCATTAATTATATAAGGCATTGAAGATAGGCACGGGATTATAGATTTATCTCTAATTACTCTCAATAATTTCATAAAATAGTATTATCCAGTAATTCTAACGAACTACCTTACTAAGATTAAATACAAAAACCCTATTTTTACAGTATCTCAAATACTTCTAACAAGCACCAGTAAAAATAAATATTGCATAATGAGAAAGAACTGGTTGTTAATAAATTTCGAAAGGCAGTGTAGTACTCATAACGTGCTACAAGTCTTTACAAATGAATTTCGTCCCTACAGGTGAAGTGCGGACGGAAATATCACAACACAACTGGAACGTTCAACCTCTTCCTCTCTCTGCCCAGCGAACTCCTCACTGACTGCGCTTGTGTCTCTGGTCTTTTTGAATTGCCGAACGTTTTGGATCCTCGAATAGAAACTGAGCGTCATCCAACATAAGGACGAAAAGGAAGATTAAAAGTGCTCTTCCATATACTGCCAATACTGTTTAGAACATTACTTGGCTATTTCATTGTGAACACTGCAGAACATTTAGAACATTGCAGAACACTTGATCAACGCGTATTAGAGCAACGTTTTAATATTGTTCCTCAGAATCCGTGTGCCGTTTGAATTAAAAATAACATTTCACTGACAAGCGTGCTCAGAAACAAACAGAATTTCAAACAACGTTTGTTTGCACAGTCTCTGGTTAGTTATACAGCTCTCAGTTCTTTCATACCCTGTATGGGACGTTCCCATCAGGTCATTAATATTAGATATTCTCTTTGTCTCTACTTATTTAAGCTTACTTTATTCACAATCGCTTAACACTCATTAACGTATTTAGTATATTATTTCGTGGTTATATTATAGTTTTCTAACTAATTTTAAAATCTTTATCTTGCCAAACCTTGTTCATTTGATTTAAGAGTTATTCCACTCACGTTATTTACAAGGCATTCAAGCTTAACTTGAGTCATCACATCAGGTTTAGAGTTTTGTGTCAATTCTAACTTGAATATTCTTAGAATCAATCGAATTGTAACTTGTGCGTCATTAGAATTAGGACAATTTTAGGTTGTGTTACATTAGAATTGATTAGTATCATCAAAGATGGTTGTAGCTTGGCAACCACGCCGTCCCTTGAGGGCGTTTACTCACCTTACGTTCACTGGCGAAGAGAGATTCAGCTCGCCAGTCTGCTGCGACTTGTCTAGAGTTGCACGAATCGCTCCCGCATGGCCGCTTCCAAGACACGTTTTGAAGAACGCTCGTAGAGAAACACCTGACTCTGATTTCCGTAGTAATTTGGAGGCTTTGCCCAACAACTTTAAAGAAGGCCAAGCCATGATCGCGTGGCTGAACAAGAGCGGATGTGTCAAAGACTCGTCGGTATGTGGACATGAGGCTGCGGCGACTGACCGTGGAAAAGCGGAGGATGACAATGCACAGCTGCGGAAGCGGCCCAGAATCGAAAAATTCCTAACGGAAACGCCTTCGGGGAAAAGATTCAAAACGGAATCTTAGCTTCATTACGACTATAAAATAATTCAAGTCCTCTAAAGATTTTAATTTTGTGTTTTCGGAGAATTTCTCTAGCTTCAAAATGAATTAGATCTTTCTCAACATATCAGAAAATTGATTGAGGATAATCTTGCACTTTTGTCTTGGTGGAATACTATAGTTACTATACTATGTCTTTTTTTAATTATTCTTTGCTGTTATGATGTAATTTCTACGTAATCTGAAGTTAATGGCTATATATGGAACTGGTCCTGTCACTTCTGCTAACTAACTTATTCATTTTTTTGTTTAGGAAACTTAGTCCAGTGTAAAACTGGTTATTTATTTATTAATTAAAAAACTTGAACAAAACTTCTGTGTTTTATTTGCCACAGTGCCTAAAGAGTTTCAACAAGGCCGATGGAATGCAACCTAACCACGAAATTGGATAAACTTATATATGATTCTATATTCCTTACATTGAAGTGAACTCATATCAATTCACTGTGGGCAACAATAGTGCAAAATATCGTGGTCCATATCATGTAATGTGTCAATTAGTTCATGTTATCCCTGACGTGCTAAAGATCCGTTCATGTTTTTAAATTCTAAGACATGGGTTCCCTGGGCAAGAGAATGATTTCAAGAATAAATAAAGGCATATATAAGTACTCTAGAGACTTACATAGTTGTTTTCCATTTTTTCCTATAACTAGATATTAAAATTTATATTATTGAAGTTTATTCTGTAGTATATCAATGGTTTTTGACGCAACAAAACATCATCCGCATGATTAACGGCTACTGAGTACTGAGTATTGACACCTAAACATCTGGTGAAAGAGTCATCCCTTGCGTCACAAAGGCCGTAACAAAGGCACCAATTACAGTTATCTCTAAATTTAGTGTTCAAGTTAAAATTTACTCATGCAACGTAAATAATACGTCTCATAAGTAATCAGGTATATTTTAAACTATGGTAGTGCTCTTGAAAGATAGATTAGAAAAATAAAAAGATTTTAAGTCAAAATTTGAACGTAAAATTTGTATTTTATGCAAAACTCGGATGGGAAATGAAAGAATATCATTTTTAAAGATTTTGTAGGTACAGATCATTGTTATGTGTAGTGAGCTTTAGGTCCTTTATCGTGTATCACATATTTTCAAGTATCTCATGGGCCGGAAAGAAACATGCAGTTCACGGTATTTTTGCGGAAGTGTACGAGTCATAAAGCCTAGGGCCGGCATTCCGTAGTACCTCATACCTGAAGGCGTGTAATTCTATGGACTCGTCTCCGAAGTTCCAATAAACGTGAAACAAGAAGAAGTACCTCATATCCTACGATATATAAGACCCCGACTGCTGTAAGCCTTGGCATTCAAGCATAAGGCGTTGAAATATTGTAAGGAGATTTAAGTATTTTCAGTAATATTATTCTTTCCTTGGTGTCGGAGAGAAATCTTAAAGATGTAGTTGTAATTATTTCTATCTTTTCTACTAAAACAATACTTATTTTATACTTTATGGTTGTATCCTACACAAAATCATGCAATCTCAGAAATAGAAGTGTTCCTACCAGAAAATTTATTTGTTAGTAAAGTTGTACATTTTTAGATCTTGATGCTGGCTGCAGGGCTAAAAGTGGGGCCATGGAGCTGGTAGAATATTGTTATATCTTTTCCACTGATTGTGGGCTCCATCAAATAGCCTTAGCAGTACAGTTGTATTTTTTCTTTTGTTATAAATCAATAACATTAAGACATATTAACTATAAAAAGAATGATTAAAATTTTAACAGTACATACATTAACTCAATCTTGCACTTAAAGTATTAGTTTTAAATATTTCTTCTTAGAAGTAAAGGTTACCAAGATTTTTATGTTTAAAATATTATTATGTTTTCCCATATTTCATTCACATAATAGTAATTTTATTAGATTTACCTTAAATTTTAAAGACAGTTGTACACAAAACCTCACATGCTTTAATAATTGATGCTCATAGACTCTGCAAAAACTTGTCCTGTGGATTGGCTTGGATCTGACAGCAAAGTATCTGAAATTGATGAAAATACACCTGCTCAGCTATTTTAAATGCAAACTAATATGTAAAAGATAGCAAATACATTATGAAAAGAATCTAGTTATGGCTATTGAGTTGTCAGATTAAATTTAGAAAACACTTATAAAATACAAATGAAGTATTTTAAGACATCACTTTCTTAAAGATAGAGGTGCAGTTTGTAGAACAGAAGTAAGTATATTGTTATAGTGGCCTAATGTTATCTTATCACCAGGTTTAAATTTGATTATTTTTAGTATTTAAAGTAATTGGCCAATAATGTTTTTATTATGTTGAAAACAATTGGAATGGCTATCCAGTATGAATTATTTGAAATTTGTTGCAACTCAAGAATCATTGAAGAAAATATTAAAGATATTACCTATATTTTATTATATGAGTCAATATAAAATAAAAATCTATTCTTGAACTTGAGCCAATTATAATCAGCAAGTTATGTAACCAGGAATATAAGAGAATTTACAGAACTATACGGAGTAGGAGCATGACTTACTGAGGGTCTTGCATCCCTCAGGACCTTAGTTTCTTGCCTAACTGTGATTGTGATGCACCAGAGCAGTGGTGGAAACTAATTGAACAAGAACAAGCAAAGATACAGTTAGCTACTGGTTTCCTCTCTCATTCAGGCTCAAGCTTCATGCTTACTCAGCCAGTTTCTGTTCAATTGAACAAATTTTTTCAACAAATGATTTTGTATGGAGTAGTATGCAAAATAAACTGGAAGCTGGCATCTTGTTCATTTTATCTTGCAGTGTTTGAACTGGCAAGGTTCGTGAAATAACTATTGTCAGGCTAACTTGTGAATTTTGTGAGATTGATCAAATTTGTAAATTTTTTTTTCAGTGTCAAAACTTGTTTATGTTGTAATCTAATTTTATGGTTTAAAGTTGATTCTGCTGTATTCACTATTGCATAATGCTTCCCATTTTTCAGGAGACTATACACGATTTTCAAACTAGTCAGCCATCCTGGACAGTGACGGCAAAGGCGGTGCTGTGGTCCACGGCCCGAGCATGGTCAGTCAAGGTGTCTTTGCTGATGAGTATTATTGTGTTTAAAAGTTCTTCAAGATGGATGTTCTTAATGTAAGAATTATGAATTTATCATTTGTTACGAATAATTATGATGTACACGACCACTATGTGTCGTTATGAACATGTATATAACATAATTTGCATATACTATTAGTTTCGTGATTCGTCTGTGTATGGAAAGCTAGGTTCTTGAAGTGGAAGGAATGGATTTACAGCTCTTTGCTCAACTAATGTGAAGACAGTACATAATTTAATGAAGCTCTACAAAAGTCATTCTTCGCTATATCACGCTACACATATTGAAGCTTGAATATATTGCGAATTTTTCAAATTGGTACTCGTATATCGAAATTTATCCAGATGTTTCCCGGAATTTTGTTGAATCGCGGAAATCCACGATCAATATGTATCATTGTTACTTGCCTACTTCAATGAATTCAGTAATATCTATTATACATTTTCTTGAAACCACCTATGCCGATGGTCTCCAGGACGCAACTCATGCGATGGAAGAAGGATGACTGTACTTTTATTATACTAACTTTATAGCCAGTATAATAATATTTACAATGAAGAACACTAAATGTATACAACATTAATACGCAACATTTTTTCAGGCTAGTACAGTGATTGTTGCTGGACTGGGCATAGCAGCTGTTGGGTTCGGAGCCCGGTTCATGCTTCGCACTATTCCGAACCTCGGTCAGAAAATGGCCAACGCTGCTACCAATATGCCTAAACTCGACAGCCAGGCAAGTGCTAACAATTCCGATGGGTTGGCAAATGGAAACTGGCTTATGCCGTGAACCAGACTGCTTTAACAATTCATTGGGGTCTTTATCGCGCACGAAATTTTGTATAAAAATGCACAATTTTAGAAAATGCGTTACTTTTTTCCTTTTTAGACTTTTCCCCGTTTTGCGGCATTTTCGTAAATTCATTGTCTTCTTGAAGGAGACAATAAAATGCCAATTTTGAACTCAAGCGTTTGTTTGTTCCTGTAACTGAAATAGAGCACTCCATTTTATCAAACTGAAACGCTTATAAGGCTGTTGTTCAGGAACGATTAATATTGTACTAGATAACGAATATATGGCACGTTTGTTTTTGATTTTTTAAGTTTGAAACACACTCTATTAGAATTATTGAACAGAGAAATGACTTGTGGTGGAAAACCATGAGACAGCTAAATCAATGTTCCTATTCAATATTTCTTTCAAAGATTGTAGTGCTGTGAGGTCAACCTATTCACGAGTGCATACATTTTTACTGAGCATGAACAACATGAATAAGTTTGTGGTTTTGTTGATCACAGTAATTAAATTCATAAAATGAGTGTTGTGATGTTTAACGGTGTACCATTTCTTTCTCAACACTCTTGTAAGCTAATTTTAACGTTTTCGTACAGCAGATGTTTTCGTCGAGCAAGTACTACAAAGGAGGTTTTGAACCGACCATGACGAAACGTGAAGCTGCACTCATACTCGGAGTGAGTCCTTCTGTACCGCCTGCCAAAATAAAGGTAAGCATATGAATGCTTATAGCAGATTTTTGGTGCTATAAAATGCATCGATAACTGCATTTTATTGAAAAATTTGGATTCGTTAAGATTGAAAGCTACATTTAGATTTGTTATAATTAAAAAGTGAAAAGGGATTCAACCAACTTGATATGTTAACTGTAAACACTTTTAGATTAATGGATAACATCACAAATATTTGTGATTCCAGATGGCGTACAAGCGGTTAATGCTCACGAATCATCCAGATCGTGGAGGCTCTCCCTACCTCAGTAGCAAAATTAGTGAAGCTAAGGATTTACTCGACAAGTAATCTAAATATATGACCGGTACTGATCGCAAATTATTGTAACATTGACACGTCTAAAGAAATTTTATTTCGTTCAAAATAGTTCTTTATTCCAAGTTGACATTTGTCCGTTGGAAGTTTCTCACGATTCTAAATTTTTTCAACAATGTTTAGCGCAGATCTTGGGATATTTCCATTTCATTTGTAAATATGTATTCATGTTCAGGAGATACTGATATACTCTTTCTACATGGTAATCTATACTCGTCGAATGGTAGATTTTACTGGTATACAGTGTACAATGGGTGTTGATATAGAGATACTGGAGAAAATCGGCAATATCATATGCATATATTTGTACAATTGTTTTTCCGCCCTTTCAATCTTCATGTATTGGCATGGATACCCATGAATATCGGAGACATACATATTGTATAGGGAGAGTGTCAGCTGTGAAGTGCAGGTATGAGTGTCTCTTATGTTCATTCTATGTAATTCATTAAATCACGTTGCTCTAATTGAGATATTCATGAAAGTTGAATAATCTGCTAAGGATAGGTAAAAATTAAACGGCCAATTAAGAATTTAAACTTCAATTAGTTGTAGCTCCCTTCACCATTTCAAAAAAAGGGAAATTTCAGTACAACGGCAATCAAAATTAAATTATAGCATTTCATTTTCACACGCATTTGTCATGTACCTGTTCTTCAAATAGTGTTACATTTAAAAATTTATGTGTGGTGTTTTATTAGCACTTCTAGATAGTAGTAGACCATTAATATCGAAAAATCGATGCATTACATGTACCATCTCAAGCTGAGCAATTACACGATACTTTACTGCAAAAGGCATCTTTACCAAAGCTATATAGGCACCACAATTCTGCAAGTAGTGCCAACAACAATTTAAAATGAAAAATATTTGTACAATATTTCTGAAATCAACAATATAGGTAGAATATATTCTTCTAAAAACTAACAATGGAGTTAAATGGCTATAAAATGTACAAAATTCGCAATATCTGTCTTTGAGATAACCAGAAATACAACAGTTGATAAAGAGCAGTGTGCTCTCTACATACATAGTTGATTTTAGTTGTACTCACAAGATTAGGACCTTCAGTTTTAGCTTTTTTTTACAAAAAAGGCGCTTAATGTAAAAATGAGCTGCCCTTTGAACATTGAAAATTTCATAACGAGAAATGGAAAAGCAGAGGGCACTAATACTGGGACACGGATTATTTTTCGACGATGAACACTGTTGCAGCGAGGACGACACGCTATGCGTGTAGTCACAAACACAACTTACCGATACAAGGAAAAAATTCTCAAAAGAGGCTTCCAGAATAAACATATAAACACATGTTTATCCACAGACTCTACGAAAGCAATGTCATGAAGCATCAAAAGGGTCGAAACAAATTTAAGAACTTACCCTATGTAACATATCCACAGACTTTACGAAAGTATTGTCATGAAGCATCAAAAGGGACGAAACAAATTTAAAAACTTACCCTATGAAACATTCTCGACTGGTCGACTGGTGAGCGAATCCGCTTGCGAGCGGTTAGACCCGGGTTCGAATCCCGCTGCCGCCATGGTTGACGCGGCTAGAATTACTGCATAGGACTTGGGTAACAGAAAAATTATCGAAGTAATTATCCTACCCAAGAATGTGCCCGAAGGTTCGTTCCTATAGCCTCATTCTATTCAATTACGAGGTCAGTTGCAAGAAACGCCTGTCTCTCCCAAGAGAGAGAAACTGGTAGAAAAGACTCATCTCAAGCTCGGAGATTTATGGAAATATACGTTTTTGTTTGTTTCAAACTTCACTCGCAATAACCTCCTGCATATATTTGCCGATCATGGGTTAACTGGTAAGAAATAACCAAAGAGGAATGCCTATTTCGCAAGGTTAACCGACATTGGCAGATACGATGTACCTCCGCGTATAACTTTAGAATCCTACATATTCGATAACCAGCTTCAAGTCTTTTAGAATACACCAAGACAAGATTTCAATTCGAATAATGTTGTATGATATGCAATAATAGCACAGTCTCAAAAAATACTAAATGTTACAGCCACAGTACATATATAAGAGAACATTATTACAGCAATAAATCTTAGACAAATTCAACAAAATATTTATGAACACAAATTGAACTAATTTCTCGAAGAATCATACCTACTTCAATTATGCAAATGCTACCAGAAATCCATCAAGCGACTATTGCAATGTTACACTTGCAGAACGATTATACTGTAGCAAATATTTTATCAACTAAATGCAAGGCACTGCCTTTATAGGCATTTCATTCTTAAACTCCCTTCACGAATTTAGGACCATCAAGTAAATTAATATACTGATAATCAGACAAGTACACAGTAAGCCAAGCACCGGCAGAAATTTTGAACACAAGTTATCGAATAACAAGGCAACGCCAGGACTGTGCGATGTGACACCGGTATTGATCCATTCGTCTCATAGAAAGGTAAGCTTGATTAACAAACTCCAGTAAAAATTAAAATTCTTTAAACTTCAATCTTGAATACCTAACGACATTAAAAATTAAAGTTCTCGATCGAAGTCTTTTGACAGTCACTTCACAAATCACTTGCTGTATCAAATGTGACTGGCTTTAGGTATGCAATTTTTAATTTGTAACTAAACCTACAGTGAACAACATTTGTGATATAAATATTTGAGTACATACAACACGTAAGGCTCGTAAAGGTCAAAGAACTATTTTAATAAGTGCTGGCGGTCGATTTTACACCACTGACATTTTCCCCTTTTCTCTGGAACAGTTCATGATAAAGAACATTTGACAAATTTAATCTTTCCTTCATCGTTATTTCTTAACTGATTCCACCGATGAATCTTTCTATACGATAAATAAATTCATTGTTCAAATACCTCTGTTACAAAGATTGTGTTCAGAAACAGATTATGAATATCAACTAAGGTCTCAACATATTCTTTAGAACGTCGTTAAGTACGAGAATTTACGAGCAAATACAAACTGCGCCAATTATGTCTTTTCTCTCTTAAAAACTCACCGAAACCACTATGCAATTTCACCTTTCGTCCATTTTCAACGATTTCCAATGACTCTTAGCTCTTAAAGTGATGTTAAGAGCTGGGTCAACTTTGTTCAACTCGTCATGCAGTCCAAGCACAGCCAGACCACTGAGCCCTAGGAAAGTGTGCATGCCGTCCGGTTGCCCATTGCTGTGCTTTGAAAGTCCCCCAGTCAAAGGGTCTTGGGTGCTCAGTACGAACTGCTGCAGCAGCGGCTTGTCCAGCATGTCAGCGCAGCCAAGCATCTGCATCATTATGGTAGAAATTGGATCAAGATTTTACGATCAAATGAACTTATTTTGACGAAATTTTTAATTTCCCAGTAAGTTGAGAAAATATGAACATTAAACCAAAGTAAAATGAACGTCATGGAGGCCTGCTCTATCACCAGCTCCGAGAAATACTTAAGTGGAAAAGCTCGTGTTCGACTGTTTTCGTAATAAAGATCGACGTCTTTTACGTATATTTTCCGTTCTTCCAAAATTAGAATTTGGTAATAAGTTTATTGTTCGTCATAATTCCATCAGATGGCCGAGAAAGCAGATAAAATCTATGTCTATTTAAGTGTTATAGTTCTATCATCTCTGTGTCGCGTGGACATTCCAATGTACGGCTTGCAATCGCATCACACGGCGCAAGTCATTAATAACAACGTGCTTATCAGATATTGTGATAGCTATATTTTGCCAGATAAATATTAATGCTCTAACAACCTGAAGCCCTGTGGCAGAGCAAGTGGTAGCTATAGGGTGATTTGTTACACGTACCTCGCACAGGTTTGATATACAGCAAGCTACATTATTTTATTATATTCGCTTGAATTTTTCGAAAATGCAACACAGTCGGTTGGAGAAAATTCCACTTAAAACCTCTATAAATTCACGCGGTACGAAACAGAAATTTTCTAGCAAGAAACTAATATTCTTTCAGAACAAGTTCTCTAAACTTAATCGAGAATCAGATCGAAACGTCGTGCGAATGTATAACTCTTGCAGTGAAACTGAAACCACAGCGAGAAAAACTTCAAAGGTGTGACACAAACAGACGCCGTGTACGGAAGGCAACTTAGCCATGTTATGTATCGGTAAATCATGACAATGAGATGGTGTGAGCACAGATACCAGTATATCTCAACATCTCACACGGAGAAGCCAGCAGGGAAGTCACTAAAATTCACATTCAACCATTAAAATCTTGAGAAAATACTGCACATCAAAAACGACTACGTTGGTTGAATTTTATAGGCATCAACACTGATCTACACGTGTGTACAGGCAGTAGCAATAATTGTAAAAATTTGTGTAACACGCACTGGAGCCATGACGCTTTAGTGTTGAATCGAAATAGCAAGATTTTTCAACGTTTACGCAATAGTAATGCGGTGTCAACATATTTAAGCATTCCCACAAAAATCATGACTCACCTTGAGAGCAGCACCAATCCAGAAAGTATAGCAGGTATCAGCTGGTTTGTTGGGACGGCCCTGAATGCCACCAGCAAGAATGTTGATTTCTGAGAGAACGTAGAAATTATCTAGAGTAAATGATACAAATATACATTTAGAAATTAACAGCTTACTACTATATTTCAATTTTTCACTCAGTTACGTTCGGTATAGATCTTAAAAAGACATTGAAGAACACAAAAACGAAATACTCTAAAAAACTGTAGTAAACATTACATGTGAAAACCAAGTAAGGAGATTAAATGTTAAAAAGATCAAGATTTTAGCTTCTG
The DNA here is from genome assembly GCA_006783055.1 of Trinorchestia longiramus. Taxonomy (NCBI): domain Eukaryota; kingdom Metazoa; phylum Arthropoda; class Malacostraca; order Amphipoda; family Talitridae; genus Trinorchestia; species Trinorchestia longiramus. The sequence continues at coordinate 57,331 of VCRD01001475.1, read as the reverse complement.
TCATGTTGAGTTAACACTACATTCCTATGCGATGATGATCTGGTTTACTTGTGAGTGTTGCATACAGAACGGCACAGACATACTCTATCACAAACATTAAATAACCAGGAAGTCTTTCAATCGAGCAGAACCATATGACTCAAATGAAGGATTGATGAAACGAACAAGTGTAAAACTATGCATCTCAAAAGAAAAAAAGAAAATTCAGAAAATTTACAAAAATCCTTGTAAAGGTAGGCTTTTCACATAACCACCATGAATTTCGATACTTCACAGGAAGTTTTCCTCATCATTTTCAAAATATTTAAGAAACAGATGTTGCTAGCGACACATCAAAATATTAGCGTATGTCCTGTAACAAACTCGATATTATCTATTATCAATTGAATTCAATTGGAACAAAAATACCGCAAAACGTTGTGCTAATAATAAAAATTGATTGATTTCGTTTAACGATGACAAAAAACTTGTACTTAGGAAGTTTAATTTGAAAAGGGCGGACTTGCTATAGTTAACCCATTAGAGCCCAGAAGTTATCTAAAGAAACAATACAAATATTTCTCTTAAAGTGACAAAGAAAACATTTATAATGACTGTAGAACGCTGTAAAGCTTTCAATTTCTTACAACATGTCAAAACAATGCTAACATTTTCCGGGTGTTAATTTTTAAACTTCCAGCTCTAATGGGTTAACTTGTTGGACGCGATTATTGAAAATAATCTCTGGTGATACCGCGTTTAATATCATCATCGACTTTTCATTGAGTTTTTGAAACTGAAACACCTGTGGGCAGTGGGCTTCAATATTTCTATCTCGCTACTCTACATAACACACCTTTTGTTTTGTCGTAGTTCACGTAACCAAGTGAAATACTTCAATGAATACTCGAGGACGCTACAACAAATTGCAAGTATATAGAGAAATATAATAAGTCATAACTAGCTCACAGTACTCAACATACATACATATATATGCATGCAGTACTGTAACAGTACTCAAAGTACTGTTTTGTGCGCACTCTTTTGTTCACGTAGGCAGATTTTCACAGATATCAAACTGCAAAACCAAAAAGCTCACCTTCCGTGGCAACCCGCCCAGCTTCATTTTCTTGTCTCATAAGCAACCACCGCACCAACCCATGCAGCTCCTCCATAGATAAGGAACAGGATGAGTTCAAACCTGAGTACAAAAATAAATGTGTTAAATTCAACTAAGTCTAGATTAGATTGCTTTATTTTTAATGCAGTAAAGTAACTTATAATTCAAGTCCCACTTCTCAAGTATTGTGGTCAAAAATTGATAGCTTTCTTACAGAAAGTAAGAAGTCTCGCTCGAAGATTTATTATTTTTTAATATGTATGTAAGACTGCATGACCACATTTTCGTTCACTTTAATAATATCAGGATTAATGTTTCATCTTATAGAATACGAAATATGCAAGGGTTTGTGAAAATAATAGGAACACCTTTGAATGTTACATTCTATCCATTTTGGCACTTTTAGTTACATATTAACGGGTACTATGCGTTGAATTACATCATAAAATTGATAAACATTATAACTCCGTAATTCACGAAATCAATTTTATTTTTTATAAGTACACTAACTAAACAGAATGTATGTCCTATTAGATAACGAAGGAAGACAAACTGTTGAAGCTGAATTAAGTGGAGCATCCGGGACGAAAATAGCCGAATATTCTACCTCCATGAGCCTCACTACACTTACGGTAATAAAAACTTAAAAAAAACACGGTAAAACATCGTAGGCGAAGAGATATAGCAAATGTCAATAAAATTAACAGGTAGAGACCGCCGAACATTAAGACGAATTGTCGATAAAAGATGAAAGACTTCTGCGGAAAAGACGATATCAAAACTCCCTAAAACAATACTGCTTCAATACGCCGAGTACGAAAGGAGCTCCACGAGGCTAATATTCATGTCAGGACTAAAAAAAAAACTCCTAACGTTTGCTAAAACGCAAAACTCGGTCAGTAGACATTATTTACATTATTCCCTATGCACAGCCAAGTAATATATTTAGTGAACACTATAGGAAGCCTGTGCTTCCCCACAACCTCTTTCCTCCAGTGAAGAACATGGGCGAGTCCGACTTGACTTGTGTGGCCATTGAGTAGTATTAAGCTGAGCCTATTATCCTACATTACCGGATTACTACCGATAAATATTTCGACATCCTCGAGCATGATCTTCACACCTATGCCAAAATACCACTGTTAAATACTACTATAACAAGTCAAAATGGTTATGTGCTTCTATACAGCCAGAAAGCTTAGATTTTGATTCGAAGAACATCAATATATCTTCAAGCATCGTTTATGACCAGCATAATCGCTAGATTGACCATTAGTGAACTATTAGCGATGGCGTTAGGGCAGTGATTAAAAAGCAGACATCCACCTTAATCATCGCAAAAGCAATTGGTCGATGTTTAAACCAATAAAGAGACAACATTTCAAGAAGATATCAACACTTCATGAATTCATTCTGCATGAAATTGATGCAATTTCAGCAACAAATAGAAGCCAACATCGTATTAGTGAATAAAATTGGTGTTCCTCACGCGTTCATATTATTCTTTCAAACCCCCACAAATGATAAGTGGTACCAGAAAGTTCCGAGATGGGAACGTTAGAAGCGACGTATTTGCGACGAAAGAATGCGCCGGTAGCAGAATTGAAGGACCAAGTCAGTGCATAAAGCAGTGACGTGCGGTAAAAATTAAAGGTAAGAGGGCGAGTTCATGCACCTTTACAGTACACTCCGTTCAATTGTATTTTGCGAAAAATGAGGAAAGGGTAACATTCAACTGCGTCAAAATAATGAAATTAGCAACGGAACAAACTGACATATCTTCGACTTGCATCAGCTGAACCAAGCTTTTGACTAGCATTCACAGTACAAAAATGAAATATTTCTTAAGAAGTTAAAACGATGAATTCACTCGTTGATAATGTTGGTGAAACCTTAATTCTAGCTGCTTCATAATTATTGGATACCTGCACGTGGCTTAGCTGACAATCCTCAATTTTATTCATGTAGAACCACTCGATATTTACGCGCGACTTGAACAAGCACCGCGTACAGCTAGTTTATACCTCGGTTTTTGATTTCTGAACTACTACACTTAAGAGTGAGCAAGAAATGCCTTCGTCATGTATGGGATGGTTGAGATTCAATCAAAGCGTCATCATCGGGAACGAGTTTTCTGAAAATAAACTCTGTATTGAAGAGGCCGCTTTTTAAATCTTGCACAGCAGACAGCTCGATTCGCTTCGAAAAAAGGCTGCTATAGTATCTCCTTGCAAAAGTGAGATATTTTGAAGGGAACAAGCCCCCTCATATTGGAATCAGGCATGTTGTCCATCACGTTTTGAAATCGAAGTTTTAGAACTTTCTGATACCACCGCATAATCCTTTACAAAATGAAGCAATTTATGCATTTATGAAAAATTATTTTCCACTTTTTAAGTGGACTCTATTAAATACTGTTCTTTAATATTTTTTTCAAGATTTTTTATAAATCACTAATCAGAAATTCTGAAAATGACCGTGTTCACAAAAGAAAAATTGAACGAAATATTCACTACCATGCAATATTGATGCAGAATTTCTAACGAATTTATTACGGTCATGAGTTCTGTCTTTAACTTGCAAAACATTGAGTACCATTAGCTTCTCTTCTTTCATATCTTCATGTAGAAAGAAGTACTTTTGAAATGAAAATAAAAGAAAAAAATAAAGGGCGACCACGATTGCTTACGTGCTCGCTTGAAAATGTATCTGCATTTTGATTTTGCTTTCTTGTATGCTATTTCATTCTCGGTTGTAGGCCTTCGTTTGAAGGCTCGTGCGGCGCGTAGACGTGCACGTCGAGCATCCTTGCACGTGTCATTAAACCAGGGCACGTGCGGCCTGCCTGCAGTGTTAACCATCATTACAGACCAGTCACATGACTGGGAGATTTGTATACAGACCAGTCACATGACTGGGAGATTTGCATACAGACTAGTCACATGACTGGGAGATATGTACAAACACCAGTCAGATGACAGGGGTAGGCGTACAGACCAGTCACATGACAGAAGTATGCACAAACACCACTCAAATGACAGGGGTATGCGTACAGACCAGTCACATGACAGAAGTATGCACAAACTCCACTCAAATGACAGGGGTATGCGTACAGACCAGTCACATGACAGAAGTATGCACAAACACCACTCAAATGACAGGGGTATGCGTACAGACCAGTCACATGACAGAAG
>VCRD01001475.1:0-38719 GCA_006783055.1 Trinorchestia longiramus | reverse complement strand
CTTGAATCTCCTGGATCTGTGAGAACAGAAGTGCACACATAACACAAGACAATAATAGGGAATGCAGACACTGTATATACAGGCAGCGAGTGGACTGAGCAGACAAATAGTAAGCAAGTATAAATACCTCGTAACTTCATTACAGTAAATAATCAACTGATTACAATATGCATAATACATCAATAAAAAAATTGATAACTTCTGAAGTTTGTAGAACGGAAAAATTTTTACAAAGAAATTCAGCTATGTAAATTGACAGAGCTAATTGCGTACCGATCCCATCAATAAACATTTATCTGTGTATTTCAAACAGAACGCATTAGTACCTCCTTAAAATGCTTCATAAAAAAACGATCGTAATTTAGCTACATTTCAATTGCAATTCATAGGAGGTGCACAACATTTTACATAAAATGTAAACAACCGAATAATTATCGAAGTAATTATCCGACCCAAGAATGGGCCATAAGGTTCGTTCCCATAGCCTCATTCTATTCTATATCCAGTACAACAACGCAAAGTGTGAGAGTAGTGTAATTAAGTATCATTTTTCTAAGAATGATAGAGCTACTGAAGGTAAATTGTGATTACTGCATTTGCAATATGTAGCAGCATATTGTTAAGAATGACACAGCTACCGAGGACCAGTTCTACACAATATAAACCTAATGTGTGAGTGCTCACAACTGATCAGTTAATATGGACTCATATTCATCCCGCTGCCGACATGGTTGACGCGGCTAGAAATACGGCATGGGACTTGGGTAAACAACCTAATAATTATCGAAGTAATTATCCGACCCAAGAATGGACCCGATGGTTCGTTCCTATAGCCTCATTCTATTCTATTCTATTCACTTACCTCAGCAGAAGTTCTGGGCTGAGGAAAGAGAAATTTAGCATTGTTGTTCTGTGCCCATCCAACAGGAAAAATTTCATCTGAAGAACAAGGTTTGATGACCACTGTGTTGGATTTCTTGCAGTCACAGAAGATGTGTCGTACATGGAGATCTTTGCTTTTTGGCGCATCCAAGCCAGGGACATTTGTAATATTTGTAGCACTGTTTTGTCCTGGAATATTTGATGAAATGAAACCATATTTTTCACTTTTAACTGAATTCGAAACCGGCACTGGAAGAGAGTCAATTTTGAGCCAGAGCAGGTGACCAGTGGTAGCAGCAACAGTGGCTGCACATATTGTTTCAGGATTTGCTGGATGTACAACTTCAAGCTTCTGACCTGCACAAAATCCAGCTTCAACTGCAGAAGGAAAAGTAGGGAAAATACAGAGAGGAGTTCTTTCATGAGCCGGATTTTCTTTGAAAAAATTTGCCCAACTGAAGTTTTTAATATTGCCGTAGCAGAAGTGTTGATTCATGTCCGATTCATCTACCAGAGCATTATCTAAAGACTCATCCACTAATTTATCAGGAGAGAAGCAGTCAATAGAAATACTTGAAATTTCTGTGCGCTCTTTTATTGGTGAGCTGTTTGACTGAAGCTCCTCATCCACAATCTCAACATCAATGTCAATAAAGTCCACAGAAACATCTTGAAATCGATTCTCCTCCAAAACTTTTGTTTCATCACTATGAATGTTTTCACAGATCTCCTTTACGATAGAATTCTCAGGGCTTTCAGAATTCTCTTCTGATTTACAAGGAGTTTTTTGGATGTCATCAATCCTTTGAATATTGTGAACACAAGTAGAATCATCGCAGTGTTTCTTTATGTCATTTTGAGAATTATCTGGCATACCAAGAGTTTCAGTAGGCAAATTGCTACAGTCCTTACTTCGACACATCTCTACTGAAATAGGCAACGATTGCCTCCCTTCTTGAGAATCAGGGACATTTTCATCCTCACTTTTGACTTCACATGCTTTGGGAGACATGGTTTCATTCACTTTGAAGTTTAAACCAAATGAATTTTCTTCAGACTTGCATGTAAATGAAGGTCNCGGATTTTCTTTGAAAAAATTTGCCCAACTGAAGTTTTTAATATTGCCGTAGCAGAAGTGTTGATTCATGTCCGATTCATCTACCTGAGCATTATCTAAAGACTCGTCCACTAATTTATCAGGAGAGAAGCAGTCAATAGAAATACTTGAAATTTCTGTGCGCTCTTTTATTGGTGAGCTGTTTGACTGAAGCTCCTCATCCACAATCTCAACATCAATGTCAATAAAGTCCACAGAAGCATCTTGAAATCGATTCTCCTCCAAAACTTTTGTTTCATCACTATGAATGTTTTCACAGATCTCCTTTACGATAGAATTCTCAGGGCATTCAGAATTCTCTTCTGATTTACAAGGAGTTTTTTGGATGTCATCAATCCTTTGAATATTGTGAACACAAGCAGAATCATTGCAGTGTTTCTTTATGTCATTTTGAGAATTATCCGACATACCAAGAGTTTCAGTAGGCAAATTGCTACAGTCCTTACTTTGACACATCTCTACTGAAATAGGCAACGATTGCCTCCCTTCTTGAGAATCAGGGACATTTTCATCCTCACTTTTGACTTCACATGCTTTGGGAGACATCGTTTCATTCACTTTGAAGTTTAAACCAATTGAATTTTCTTCAGACTTGCACGTAAATGAAGGTCGTTGAGACAACACATTTTCCACAGAAGTTATCTTGTCAGCCACTGTTTGCAAGTCAGAATCAAAATGCACAGTGTTAGATTTCGTTATTGTACTATCCATTAATAAAGGATGCAAAACTAGCCCAAATTCATCACAGAAGCCAGTAGGCAATAATACTAAGTCACTAAAATATGCTGAATACTTTTGAAGGTTCATAATATGAGAATTGAAAGTTGACACTTTATCCTCATTGACATTAGATGCATCACTACACAGGATTTGAGACCTTGAACTAACTGAACATGAGGACCTTGATTCATCATATGCACTGTCCTCTATTTTTCCAACTTCATTTTTTAGTTCTTTCGTATCTACCTTATGAATTGGCTCTGACTTAACTATCGCTTCAGTACAAGAGCTAAGCATAACCTCAATCAGCCCATCATGGGAGACATTACTGACTATGGCAGCATGAATACAAGACAGCTTCTCTGGATTAACCACTTCCAAGACCATACCAGACTTCAAGTTCATGTGAGTTTTTGTTTCAGTGCTCAGATAATTTTCTAAACTTTCTTGATCTTGTGCGCATTCATGAGTTGTGCTCATTGATTCACAACACAATTCATTTCCATCACTGGAAGTAGAAGTTTTCAAATCCACGACTGACTCTAAAGTCTTTCCAGACATACTACTGGGACTTAAATTTTCTATCGGATTGTCAGTTTTTGTAATAGATCGAGCTTCACATAGATTGTTTGTAGCATCAATGATATTCAACTGATCTGATTCATGTTTCACATCAACATTCTCTTCAAACTTAATTTTTTTTCTTTGGGAAGATTCAGTTTCAAATTTCTCAACATTTTCAATTTTTTCATCAGTAAGGAGTTCATCATTAAGATTTGGGATATTTTTTACTTCAGGTACATCAAGATTGGCATTTGAAAGCTGAAGTGCATGGGAATATACATCTTTAATAGTGTCCAAAACTTTATTGTCCTTCATGGAACCTGATTCTTCGGTAGTACTGAGTCCATGTTGCAAAATCTTTCTACTACAAACATTTTTGTTGTCATCAAAGTCCAACGTTTTAGTAGATCTCTCTCTTTCTTGATCTAGAGCATTCGTTTTGGAGCTTTCAATCATCTTTTTGCTATCTAATTCGTTAACACAATCAAATATTTTTTCTTTACAAGTAGCTTTTGGGTTATTTTCATCATCAATTTTATCAGAAATATCAGAATTTTTTCTAGTAGAAACATCCGTTCTACAGCTTGCAATATCAGGTTGGCTAAAACCAGGTACCTTTTCCAGTGATGATCCAGCATTCTTTGAACACATTTCTTCACTGTTTTCACAAGCAGCAACACTAGGAGTCTTAATTTCAGATCCTGCTTCATGTTCAGATGTACTCTGACAAGACAGAACACTATATTCCTCAATTTCGTTCTGATTTTGAGGTCTGTTTAAAACTACTTTTGTACTTTGTACAATTGCTTCTTTATCAAGTGTTAGTTCCGTAGTTTTTGTAAGGGTCTGGTCTTTCGTCTCCTTCTCATCTGAGCAAACCCCTTCATTTAAATATGAAGTAAGCAAAGTATTTTCAAATTCCTTTCCATATTTCTTACCAATATGATCATTATTTGAAGTTGGCTGCAACAAAGGTAATTGATTAACACTCAAACCCTCCTCTGATGTTTCGAGTCTTTCCGTTTTTGAAGACTTTTGCTCCAAACACTCAGCATTGTCTAATTCTTTCATTTGATGAAATTCCATTTGATTTTTCTCTTGCAAGCTTGCAGCTGATATCTCTTCTGTATGATTCTTTTCAGCCGTTACATCATCCGAGTGATTTGTGTTCAAACCAGCCAAATTGTCAACATTACAAGTTTCTTCCTCACAATTGATGTTTTTACCTAGTACAGTTGTTTTAGTTGCATCAGCCAGAGTGTTGGATATCCTGTTTTCCAAGTATTTAAGGTCAGGTTCCTCAATATCAAAAGACAGACTTGGAGCACTAGAGATCTGAACCTGCTTTTCATCACATTCTTTACTGGAATTAAACACATGCGATATAAAAGCTTCAGATGCTGCATTATTATCAGTGGCTGATCTCATATCAGCATCCCCTGCACTCTTGACAGAGTTCTTTTCAATTGCTAATCTTTTAACAAATTCTGAAGTTCCAGATAAATCTGCACTTTCACTCTGCAAGCAAGCATTATCACAGTTGAGAGTTTCTCCATGGAATTCATTCGATATGTCTTCGTGAGAGTCCTGCAAAGTAGTACGAACAATTGCAACACTCCCTGTAAGAGATATTGCACTATCTGTTTTACTACCAACAAAGTCATTATTTTTAGAGGCTGAGCAGAGTTTATCAATTCCTTCATGAACATCTGCAAGTTTTTGTTTTTTAGCTGGTAACCTAATATCTGTATTATTCTCAGCTAAATTTGAAGTGCCATCAATGCAATGTTTAGTTGACATTTCTGTTGTCTGCTCATGATGTGCATTGATGCACTTATTTTCATAATCATTAGAGCTTTCCTCAGATTCATCCTCAGCACAAGATAGAGGCAAAATTAGAGGCACAAGGAGTAGATTTTTGCCTTGAAAGTTAGAATTAAATGCTTCAGGAAGTCTTACCAGGCATCTTCCTGACAGAGGACACACATACCTGAAAAAACAAACCATATTAGCTTCGATAGAATATGTGTATTTACGATATAATTTTATAAGTTGAAAATAGTAGCTGATCGGCATGGGACTTCGGTATTGAACCAAGAATGGGCCAAACGGCTCGTTCCTATTGCCTTATTCTATTCTATAGTGTCCACACCAATAACACTGACACTCAACTTATCTGAATATAGGTAGCAAGTAATTCTAACACACTAAACTAACATTGCAAATCCTACAACTAAAAAATTTTCAAAAAAGTGTTGTAGTAATGGCAAAATACTACAAGGAAATAAGACAACTAAAATGCAAAAATTCTTACCTATAACCATCATCAGTTCTCTTGTCAATCCAGCCAAGGTTCCTTAACCTATGATCTGTGCAGAAGAGCCAGAACTTGTGTTCACTGGGATTGACACTTGTCATTTCTTGTTTGATTTCTTCACCACTGCACTCACTCTTGACTGCAGCAATTTGCTGAGTAGGTAAGTCAAGCTTAACAAACTTGAGCTGCAATCGTCCTCCCACATTCTGCTCAATGCTGGCAGGCCACCCAAACTTTCCTGGTGCACAGGCTAAAACCTGGTCAAATTAAAATAACTTCACTGGTATTTATTTATATAATCAATTAGCAGAAGTCTTCCTATGGCCTGATATTTAAATTTGAAGTCATTAAAATAATTTCTAAACTATGAAAGATAAACATACAATAATTAAATCTGGATGTAAGAATGCTGCAGAGATGCACAAAGAAAAATACATATAAGCTTACCTCGACATATCCTCCAGGTTTAAGTCGTTTGCAAGAAGGCAAAGTTTCCTTTTGAAGAGCTGACTCAGCCACCCACGGATACTCACTAGCACTTGTAGCAAGAAAAGACAGCAATTTGACAACTGCTTGATAATTTTCAGATCCTGAAGTGTTGATATTACATACAGAATCATCAGCATCTTTCAATTCATAGCAGCTTAGTGAAGTAATGACATCCAGTGGGGGAGCAGGCATGTAGCCTTCCTTCTCACCATGACCAACTCCAGCTACAGTGTCAGACCCGATCAGTATCCATGAGTGTTCAGATGCATTGGTATGTGGCAGAACATACTCTATGCTGAAATGGAAGGAAGGTTTCAGAAGATAGTCTCTGGGAAACACTGTGCAGTAATTCTTTGAAGGAACTCTACAACATTTTGGTATCAAGAATTAACACCTGGAAGTTTAATTTTGCAGTAATAATGTAAAATTGTAATTTAATTTTGCAGTAATAATGTTAAATTGTAATTTAATTTTGCAGTAATAATGTTAAACTGTAAAGCAACATGAAAAAATCTTCCTACCATACAATTTAAAATCATTGACATTTTTGGTTTCAATGAAAAAAAAAATTACACACCTTAAAAGAGGTCCACAGGCTGATACTACTTTAGCAATCCAATATGTCATGAGAGTTTTATGGCTCTCAGGGTTGTTTCCTGCACTTGAATTCTTCTCATTGTTTGTTGTGGGGCACAGATGTAGCTTTGATGAACTTATTCCTGACTGGTGATCTGACTTGCTTACATTACAGGAGGTGTTATACAGGTCCACATCAGAGATGTACCAAGTAGGAAGTTTCCTCTCACAAATTATCTCCAGAAGCTGGCCAGGTTGAATACCAGACAGAAGACTTTTCTCAACCTTGAATAAATATAGATAAAGCTCATTGCTACTCATTAGATCAGAAAATACCAACAAAGAGTTAACATTTGATAACCAGCAATTTGAACAAAATGAAACACAAATTCACTCTCAATAATAGATAGTACACTTTTGCTAAAAATGAGCCTCCATGACTGCATTGAAATGTATTTCAATGTTGTAGGTGGAAGTACATATAAAGAATTTTATAATTTGTCTTTTTCATCCCTTCTTTGTAGCAACATACTCAGACTTGAACACATTATAACAGAAAACTGCAGAGAAGTGATGAGGTATACCATTACTTCATGTTAACCCAATTTCATAATAAATGTTCACCATCGATAAATAATTAAAGTAATATCAATTGCAATTCTATTAGGTACTAACATTTCGGGGATTAGTGATAACTATACAAGCTAGTGCTGTGTATTAATATGTGGATTTATTAAGAATAAACAAAATCTTACTTACATTCCTTATGGCAGTGTAGAAGTACATAATCTTAAATCATAATCTACAATTCATCTAGATGTAAAGTAATAGATATTATTCCTCATCTCATATGCACTAAATTCTAGCAATGACATTTTAGAAGACCATATCTGATGAAATTCAACTATATATATACTGTACATTATAAATTTTTACTCATTTTTTAAAAAGCAAAATAGCACATTAGATACAATTGAATTAATAAAATAACTACACCAACTGCCAAAATCAGAAAGTATGAAGACAAACCATTTAGATAAATTGAGACACCCAATCAAGGTAAACAACATTTAGATAAGTTTGAGCACACTTACATGAGTAAAGGCTACATCAGGTGTTGCAGCTGAGCTTCTGGCTGCCATATATTCTGACCATTTAGCTTCTGAAAAATAAAATAACACTAATTTTGTACTAATGCATACCTTTAAGATAAATTCAAATTAAAAAAAACAGTATTTTCACCAAAAAACAATTGTAACTTCCAGCACAATGAGATGATATATTCAACATTAGTAAGATGAAAATAAGTTGTACTCAGCTACTGAAGTGCACAGTTAACTAGCTACAGAATTAATAAAAATGTATACAAACCATCTTTTGTCTGGGGGAGTAATGTACCAGTTTCTTCTTTAATGCAGACTTGACTTGAAGATTTGTTTGACAATTCCAGAGCAGGTGTTTTCTCATTACTGCAATCCACTTTCTTTTCCATGTCAGCTTAAGGAAAGTCCAGGAGTACCTTCCTGAGTTTGCACAACACAGCCCAGCTGCTGTAATTTCAAATATAGACACACAAGCTCCACCACAGCTGAATTATTCTGCTGTTTCTTAATACAGGAAAATGTCTGAAGGAAGGTACTGGAATAATTGATACATATCATCCAGCCATCACCATTATTAAATTATTATGGAAGAAAAGTTATAAGAGATGTTTCTATTGACTTACCATTGTAAATAATTCATAATGCAGTAATTATAAATTCATGAAAATAAAGCAAGAAAATGTACTTAATAAAGTAATATAAAATAAGTTCTTTTGTAGCATAAAATAAGTTGCACAAAATTTAAAATGTAACCCAGTGAAAGATTATGGTCTTAATCTATAAGGCTGGAGATTTAAAAGTTGAAACATAATACTACATCTGAACACAATATTTTTTAACCAGGATCACCAACTATTTTTTTCATATGTTGATATTGCAATATGTTCTACATGTATTTTTGAGGAAATTTGAAACTTTGCAGCCGCCTCCAACCAAAATAAATAAGTTTTCTTTTACTTTAAAAGACTATTTGACTGCATATTTACCTATGCCCTAATGGGTTAAGAATCCTAACTTGATTAAAAAAATTAACGATTAATGTAAAAAAGTTAGCAACAAAAATCGTGCATAAACACAACATAGCAATCATACACATAAAGAGGTAGCTACGAGGCTGTTTAAATCAAAATGAAAATTAATGGGCGAAAAAGCTGATTCAGACACTAGACTTAACTTGACTTGAGGGCTAGTGCCTTTGTCACATCCTCTAATGCACTCTTAAACACATACATTGACTCGGATCTAAGGCCCAGCTTTAGTTGGGGCCTTAAAATTCTCTAAAACACACTAACAACAAGTGACATTTCATGGTTTGTTTTGCTTATCTCAACAGGTGCTCATATCGAGCCGCCATCCGTCGTAATGCCAAATTCCGCGAGAAAAACACTGTAAGCCACACCACCGGACACCGGACTTTATTTACTTCTGAGACACGCAAAAATATGCTACAAAAATACCCGTAATTCTAAACTGATATGTGTAATGGAAATTTATAATTGCATAGAAAGACGATGAACAGATATTTACATTATTTTCAAATTAATAAATAATTTTAGTGACCACACTAAAAAATACCACAAAACCCTGTCAGTAGGTACATGAATCGAGTTGTGGATAATTTTGACAACTTATTGGTAAGTGAAATTATTTTAAACTTGAGTATAATTCATATATTACTCGACCAGAGAAAAGATTTACGTTTTTACAAATGTTAATGTTATGAGTATCCGCCCAAAGCGGGACAAGCTTCGATCCCACGATTTCACCAATACATAGAAACGCAACTATAATTTTTTCCGACCGAATGGGTTTCAATAACAAATGGTAAAAGAGCTGATGCCTCAGCATTTAATTTGACTCATATATGTAGCGAAAAAATCAATGCAGGGAAAATTTTGAGTTAATATCAAGCGTATGTATTTTAAGTAAACCGAATAACGTACAGGGCCTTAAGTATCAAAACATTTCTGCACTTACAGTGGTCTTGACGTCAAAATCCGTCTTTTCTACAATGGCTGAGGGTACAACTTGAAGAGCAGTCCAAGGTTCCACTCATCACGACCAAAGAATTTCTCTGTAATAGTTTCTTAATTGCTATAAAAAATATGAATATCATTGCCGAAGTTGATAACCATGTTACTTAATATAGTTATCGTTAAAATAAAGACGCTCATGTAAACATAAATGAATGAATCATACGCTAGAGTTTCTAAAAAGAAGCTCCCCCCAAAAAACACATCAAACTCTACGAAATCGTGTCACAAGCTTGCTGATTTAGCTGTGGACAGCTATGAAGATCACGGAGATGCGTAATTTATCAAGGTATAATAACGAGGACAAGCACTATCATTGTACACCCATAATGGCAGTCCAAAAAATTCTACTTCAGAAAGTTTAAAAATAAACAATACTATTCTCTCACCGTATGGCTTGTGACTAAAAATCTTGAGCATGAATTTGACAGCCAATTTACGAAATGTTCACAATTCTCGCAAAAGAATCCGGGAAAATGATTTAATTTGCAGAAGTGCTCCACACATTGATATTTTAGTTATAGGGAGTAACTTCCTACTAAAAAATTAAAGGAAATGTCTAAAAGCGCGAGATGAACAATAAATTGTGAGCACTATGGATGGAAAAGATAGAGCGACTAGTAAATGATGATGACAAAGAAACAGAAACGTGTTTCCACAATGGCTACTAATAAAACACGTCATAAATACATTAATACAGAGTAAAGGTATACAAGTACTAAGTAAATAACAGGGATAAAGGTGGGTGTAGATGGTTATATTGATTGCGTTATATGTTGCTGTGAAGGAGGAATACGAGAAGGAAGAAGGGAATTGATGAATGAGAAGGCGCTCAGGGACGATTCTGGTGTAGACATGTTTGAAGAAATGTCCACCGTGCTAAAGAAATTGGAATAACTATTCTATTGAATTCCCCTGTAGAAGGGGACAGACAAGTATGAAAATAGGTCAAGAGGCAGTAATATATTTGATATTGTAGACTAAGGGTACTGCGATGATTAGTAGAATTAGAATACAGAGTGACATGGGATGAACAGTGAGTTAACCCTTTCGATCCTACTGGCTACACCAGTAACCACCGCATTTTTTTCGTGTTATTAGTTTCCTACAGCGTTTGCAGCAGATGTAGGACGACCGGCATCTGCAGTAACCATTTTTCTACCCTAAGAAATGGATAGAAAATGGACCTTAACTTGATTGCATGAGTTCATTTTGATAGGCGTGACTTAATACGGTAATAAAAAAAGTTATGATGCTGCGCTCTATACTTTTGAATAGAAGTGAATTTGGTGTGAAATAAAATAATATTGAGTCAAGAAACCTGTATTTTCAAAAATAATATTTCAACATTTCATTTAAACAGAAACATATAAAAACACGTACGCTTTTTACGAATCATTGCACGTATGTTATACTACAACTTCATAGCTTATAAAAAATCCAACGTAATGTACTTACCTTCCTTTAGGACTCACCTTTAGATAATTTTCTGCAGACCAAGCTTACAGAAAAAAATGAATGAGCAACAATTTCCCAAAGTATTAATCATTCGTAAGTCTTCCGAGACGCATTAAAAACTTCAAAGAAAAAATACATAAAGTGCTTTAACGTAACCCTCAATTGTTCAAAGTCTAAGACGTGGCGTAAATTGGATTTACTTTGTACACAAACATCGTAACTCACGATTTATCATAAGAATAACCGCCTACGTGACTGTGATGATGTTAAAATGCAAGCTAAAGGATGGATTACTACTTGTACATTTCCGCATGACAGTAGCTGGTTATCAGAGAAGAATGACATTGAAAGGGAAAAGATGAGGCTTAACGACTCAACCCACAACAGACTCCTTAACAAGAACAGCCGATTCCACTATGAGTAGCTAGGAATACCACTGAGGAGAGCTCAAGTCTGCAGTAACATTAACGCAAAAGACAAGCAAAATACCTTCTTGAATGAAGTTTACGAATCCTGAGTTTCCTCAACGGCGCGACAAGTTAAAAAGACATGCCAAACAATAATCTTCAGCGCACTTCCCTAAAGTGGTGCATGATCTCAAGTCTATCTTCTTACATGGACGGCTTACTTCATTGGCGCTTTATTACGAAAACAGTGAAATTCAATTATGTGCGTACAGTCTTTGGCGTACAGACGAAACCTTCGCTTTCGCAAGCAGTGGCGTGAGGATTATTCAGTTCTCAGTTCATTTCAACGTAAGAACGTGTGGTTGGTAAAAGAATTCTCAGAATTATTCAAACATCAACGTTATTTCAGCAGGCTGTGGAAACCTTTGCTGAAAATTGTACGGATGTCACACGTGCACCGACGGCTGATTAGAACCACAGATGAGGAAAGATAAAAAGCTGTCATAATGTTAAGCAGTCCGATGCAGTGAGTAAGAGTTAAACGGAAATTGAAAGAAGTACATAGCCTGAACCCATGAAAAATACAACATGCAGCGATCATTCAAGTTCAGAAAGTTATAGTTCTTCATTGACAATCATACCATAGTTTATATATGAAAAGGAACGTCGGAGGTGAAAATATGTAGAGACATGTTTGAGTGTCAGAAAATTTTGCTCTACGCTTTCAATTACACTTCATATTCAACTTGGAGCTTGATAAAATATCCTAACTAAGAGATAACCCAGTCAATAAAAATACCGTAGTAAAATAACAGAAAAACACAAACCTTTGGACGTTGAATCGCAGCAGCCTTACCTGAAAAAAAAAGTGAAACACTATAAAAATATATTTTTTTCATTTAATCTGTTACGCCTAAATAGAAAGTGACCATAAATACTTGAACACTCAAACTGAGCAATAATACATCACACACTGTATGATATATTTTAGGAGTTTACCAGCCGTATTCACTCCAAAGGTCTTTCAAAAACAACAGAGAGCATCTCATAGAACAAATTGAAGAATGAAATACAGACACTTGCATATGAGGTCGGTTGCAAGAAACACCAGCCTTCTCCCCCCGAGTGAAAGAGAAGTACGTAATGGAAAGATAATGCCTATCATAACTATAAAACTTAACTTAAAACAGCGTTCTGAAACGTGTTGCTGAGATTTTTAAGGTTGGAGATATTACGCAGTGTTGAAGAGGTGAAACAAACGTTGCACACGTCAAACGTCATCCAGTTTTTTGCGTGAAGTTTGAATGATGTCGGAATGCACTTGCTGTCTCGGAATGCATAAAAGTGCTAAATTGATTATTGAATTTGAGATCCATTGATAGTGTGGGGTTACCTATACGCTCATTTTTTCCTTCGTGTTCTAAGAGACAATGTTGAAACCTCAAATCAACGTACAACACCTTTACAGTCCTGTTACGATAACGGAAAAAGACATGTGCCATGGTTGGACATGACATCCTCAAAAATTTTATAATAAATGTGTGTATTGGAATGTAGAACTGTGCTGTAGAAGAACAATTTCTTAATACGGCTCCCCAGACTGTCACAGAACCTCCATAATTGTTAGGGACGGGTAAACTGGTACGGGCAAATTTTGCGTAGAAATTTCTCCAAAAGCATCCCATAAAAATCGGAAGAAAATAAGCGGTATACCGCCAAAAAAATCGTTCTGAATTGTAACACCATGATTGCACTAGCTTTTTGCTTTTCCACACAAGCTATTTATCATATCGGCAATCGAGGTTCCCATTCAAAAAATGAAATCGTAAAATGTTCAACTTTGAGAACTTACACGTCAAATCATTCATCAATATTTTTAATCAATTTTGGAAATATTCGAGTGGCAAATAGACAGAATTAACAGTATCATTCCGTAGTACCTTAACAGAGGCCACAAACTAGCCAATGAATGTATGACATTCAATTCTTAACATTCAGGTTTACACAGAAAAAAATCGATCCTACCTATTTAGTTCATTTAGTACAATCTGGAATACACTATTCTCACCTCTTCAGAAGTTTTGCTGGTCCAAGACGCTCTAGAGAGAAAGCACTGCCTCAATTTTTGAGCTTCAGAATGTTTTCCATACTTTGTTCGAATATCCAGTTGAAAGGCAAAAATACACAAATTATGATTCCATAACTTACGTAAGAACGGATAACTGTAACTTAATTTACTTGACCCCATCCTGATACTCACAGACCAAAAAATGATGGAGTCGCTCCTTATGCGGTAGCAGATTCGATGCCTAAAAATGAGCTCCAGGTATCATGCTCAGAATTAGGTCGACTTTAGTCAACCTAGAAGCAAGATTAAACGCAATAGAACACTTGATTCAACCTAGCACAAATCCTATTGGGTTATCAATGAAACTGGAAAGGATGTGTATGCATACAGTATTTATATACCAAGCACTTTATGATGCACAAAAAGAACTAATCCTGGTAAACAATTTCTTCCAATATTTAAGGAGAGGAAAAGGATTGATCCAGTATTCTATTTATGAATATGTTCTCTGCGTGGATGGACATGAAAATATTCAGGACTACTTCTGACAATGATCTTTTATGGCCAAAAATGACCTTGACTTATCATGATGCATTCTGAGATAGTCACATGTATACTAGTTGGTCTGGTAGCTGTCATTGCTTCAGAAAAATTAGTTACATTCTCTGCAAGCAGAACTTTCTATCTTTCGTAACTTTTTGTCATACTATTCGCGTTTTTGTAAGTCAATTGGGCAACCAATCTTGATTGCGCTGTGTATTTAGCACGAGTACGCACCAATTCTTATTAATGACATTCAGTGTATGGCCTTTGACATCAAAATTAGGGTTACTTTAAACTTTTATGCGCATGTTGTGTCGGTAATAACCCATATCCTTCAGAGAAATTTACTGTTTTGGAGTCCCATCGATACTGTGTGTGTGCTCTCCATACCCTCTATAAAACAATTGAACATACTGAAACACAATCGTAGATTTTTTAGGATTGAGTAGCTATTTGATCTAACGATGACTACATCTAACGATGTAGCCACCGTAGTCGAGTGGTCTGCGGCCCGTGTTCTGTATCGGGTCTCTGCTTGTGCAGAAAGACTGCGGGTTCGAAACCCGGCAATGAATACGAGCTGTTTCTCGTTTTACGCCGTGAGCTCGCACTTATCGGTAAGCCCTCAACTTCCCGCCCATGGACACATCCCAGGATCGTCGCATGGAGCGCACCATCACCCTTACTCTAAGAATGTTAACCTTAAGAATTTGAAAAACCAATGTACTAAATGTCTATGTACTGTGTACTTGATTGGAAATAAAGATTGTTTGTTTGTTTGTTTTGTTTGAAGTATTTTTGTATCGTGTGACTAATATTTATTTGCAAGTAATTCATGTCACAGACGGGACACAAGTGGACGCTTGAAATATACTAACTTATGTCCGGGACGATATTTGACAAAAACGACGATGGAATCCTTCGAGCAGGTTGTAAATTTAACGTAGGTAGTGGTCTTGAAAGCTGCGTGACTATGTCTCACTAGCCTTTCATATATTCCAAGGAAGTTTAGTGAAGAAAGATGATAATAGTTCCTGGAACAACGTATCATAGTTTCCTGTTGTGGCTTCGTTTGATTAAGTCAAGACCCTGGTCTCGAGGAAACTATCCTGTCGACACTGCAGATATTGGGTTGTTGAATTGAAATTGAACTTTTTTTAGGCAATATACTTGACAACCGTGACTACAGTAATGTGTGACTGTAATAGATATGAAAACGATAAATATAATATTTTCTATAAATTCTTTTGCAAAAAATGGCACAAAAAAAATAAAAAAATAACCTAAAAATTTGTGCGTTGGCCAGCACCTTGGAAGATTTTCGATACATTGTAGTCTATTGAGTTTCTGCGTGTTTGTGTGAATGATTTTTGAGATAAATACTGTAAAATAGTTCTAAAAGATGACTTCTTTGAAATAAGTGAAAAACTATGGTTCTCGAAGTAAATTTTCCAAGAAATAAATTCAACACTTAAAGACATAAACGATTTTGGTTATGCATTAACGCCCAGATAGCAACAAGAACTTGGGTCAGTGATTCAGTCTTCTAGATTGGAGTGTATTTGAAAAAACCTTCGCTGCATTGAGGAATGATAATTTGTGAGAGAAGAATGCGTTGTCAGAAGGAATAATTGATTCAGAATTGTGAATTGATTGCGAAGAGATTCTCGCATCTACCAAGCTGTGAGAGTACGATCTCGGCATCAAATCCCTTTGAAACATTGACGATAGGAGACTGGGCTTAGTTTTGTGGTCTATGTCGTTTGATCATTAAGTAATAAATGAAGACGACTGTGATTTCATTGAAAAATGGACGTCAACAGGTATTCTAATGCTTATCAAGTCACTACTCGCATTCTGATACTTCCTGTTTACTATATTTGATAACTAAACGAACTCTATGTCCAGAGTTTTGAGAGATCAATGATGTAATCCTTCTCACGCTGTGGCAGTTGGAATATGCCATTCATCATATTATAATGCCTAAAATTCGGATAACGGATAATTTAAAAAAATACTGATTAGCTAATCATCACTGTGGAGGTCTAATATAGAGTACTTGTTTTGAAGTTGAAGATCAGTAGCACGTCAAATAAAGTACAGGAAAGAACCTTCGAATGAATTTGGACTGAAGCAGCAGAACTCCTCCGGATTGTACTTGTCTTGGAGTTGTCTAGACGAATCAGAACGGAAAATCATTTACCAAAACAGGGTTCCAAGTTTATAATGAAAGCCAAAGAACAATGCGAACATAAAATATGAAAAATTACAGCAGTTTGAAAATGGATGCTCAATTCAAAGTGATGAATCATATACTTACCAAAAGAAACCAATTCCAGGAACTCTCCCAAAAACCTGAGGTGCGTAACATTTCAACTCCAAACAGTTCGCTAAGATCTTAAACTTGACTTCTGGTTCAGGTGCAGGCTGCCGATAAAACGAAGATAATGCCATAGATTTTGGATATCACTATTCAGTCAACGAAGTTTCACGAGGGTGAACCTCAAATCAGTCCTATTTTAACCTTGAAACCAATTTAAATTGGTTCTACATATGGATAAATAACCCAATTTTTTCAGAAATGCATTCACTCGACAGATTTTTAGTGAAGGAACAACCCATTGAAAAACGGGTGCCCGTAAGACACTTAGCCCGTAACAAAGAAAAAATACAAGAACTGCTTGCAAGATTGAAGAATAAAATCAGTACCCGACTGAAGAGAAATTCTTTGCAGTATTTATAACGGTTTTATCCTGCTCCTTCAAAAGAAGCAGTAGGTAGTAGTCAACAGATACAAGAAAATTATCTTCCTTCATAGAGATCAATAAAATGGTGTGGAGTCTGTTGGAGAAAGGAGAGACATCGTCTAATGCTCTACAAGTATTATTCTATAACTTCATACCTTGAAATTAGGTACAGATGATGAAAATTGTGCAGCATTTTACTAACTCCTACACAAGCACCTTCACATAATATGGCTGTACTGACGTCTGTACCAGGTGTTACAAATTCCTCTTAAATTGGGGGTCTTTCTAAAACTCCTCATTACTAGTCCGCTAACAAATTACAGATGCTCATATGATTATGAAAAATCACACATAGCAACCATTTCACATACAGAATTCAAAGTATTTGCAAGTTCACAATTTTAAACTTTTTTTTAAAGTTAACACTTTTAGACATGACAGCACTCTTAACGGTACTTAAACTAAAACAAAAGAATTTTGTGATATCCTCAGCATCTATTTCTTGTAGTTTTTAGCAGTCCGCTTTGTTGCGTAATCGAAGAATTTTGCTTCGATGTAACCAAAGTGTCCAGATATTTATGACTGTTGAAGTCCAGTGAGGATTTTGTTTAATTTAGCTAAAACCTTAAAAATGTCACGACCACTGTATACTACCACGCACTCTTTGTCGTGTAACATGGTTTAAATACTTCTCATTTTGATGACAGATAATTCATGAACCTTTGATCCCGTTTATCCTTTAGAAAATAGAGTTGAATATCTCACCATGTATAGGCGAACTGATGAGGCGATTTACAGGCATCAAGTTTCTAAATTTAATTACGCTGTTTGAAGCATTTTACATTTTTCAGTGATGATCTGTTGGAAAGAATACAATTTTGTACGAAAACCGATCAATTTTGCTACGGAATTGACGTGTCAAAACACGCTCAAAATACTTCAGTATTTTCTAGGTTGCTCAGATGACTGGATCCATGGATATGAACTTGGAAGTTCAATGAAGACAGGTCGAGATGATCCATAAGTCCTCGAAGGTGTCTCAAATGCTTTCTGTCGAAGAACAAGGAAAAACAGGATTTTCTTAACTTTCGATGCACAGAAAACAAATTTTAAACTTAGATACAGTTGCCTTCGAACACTTGAGGCTCCAAATCGATGCGAGGAATAGTGAACATATTGTGAAGACTACCAAATACCAGATGAAACTGTTGCATTAGCACACTCATAAAAGATGATGTTTTGCTGAAAGATCAGAGAACCTACAACCAAACATTATACCAAGGATCACTTGGTGAAACTTACAACAATGCAGGATAAGCAAACACCTCGACGCACTTTCTTTGAAAGCGTCGAAAAGGAATCCAAATATTACGATTAAATAATTTTCTCCCGCGGATCAAGCCAAAATTTTAAGAAATTACTTCATTGGATAACAAACAATAAACAACATTCGGGGAGGCAAGTACGAATATAAAGTTATGAACCATCAATATGTAATGCTGGTTCTTTTCAATCACTATGAAGTAAAGCTGGATGCTAGCCTGTAAATAACCAATATTCGAGGAGGTCTAGTACGAGTGTAGAGTTCGAGTCCATCTATAACACTGGCTCCTTCTCAATCAATATGAAGTAAATCTGAATGCTAGCCTGACAAAAATTTAATGAAATGTAATCTGCAATATAGAAGCGATATACTGAAAGCCAGTATATATAAAATTAATTTCCACGAGTTAATCCATGTGCTGTAAGAAGAAATCAGATTTTTGGAGAAAATAGAGGTTTAAATCTTATGTAATATTCCTACATAGCTTTTAAACTTCACGCGAATAGACCGCGTACGGAATGAAATGACCACGGCTTTTTTCGTGCAATATCGAATGTAAAGTTGGTTCAATAAATATATACGAGATGCATTCAAGTTATAAAAACCTCCAATTTTTTCTAACACACTAATCACACGAACACCGTGAATTTTTTTCACCGTACATTTTTCACAACGTCGATGCCAACGAACTCTTCTTTAAGAGTCTGCTTTGACCACTGGAAAATTGCTGATGCATTAATTACACGGCTACTGAATGTAAAAAAAGGAAGGGAATATTTCACCATTGGAAACAGTCAAAAGTTGCTAGGAGCGAGTTCAGGTGAGTATGGAGCATGTGTTGTCTTAGTGAAAGAGCACACGTGCAGTCTTTACTGGCCGTTTTTCACACAATGATGGAAGGTGCTTGTTCTTCAAAATGTCTTGGTAGGATGCACCTGTCATCGTAATGCCCTTTCGAACGCAATAAATAAGGATTACATTTTTGCTGTCTCAAAACATGGCCACCATAATTTTTCAGCACTAATGCTTCCCCAAAATTTTTTTGGTGGGGGTAAGTCTGTGTGCTTCCATTGAGCTGACTGGCACTTTGCTTCATGATTGAAAAATGGCATACATGTCTCATCCATTGTCACAATCGTGATCATCCATCAGCATTCGTGACACCTCCCTGGAAGCTACTTTTCGCATTTTCAGGTCTTCATGCAGGATTGTGGGCACAGATTCCACAGGAATGCCCACTTTGGATGCGATGTATTTCACACTCATTCGACGATCTTCCAAAACAACTTTCTCTACTCGTTCGACCATATCGTCAGACGTACTAATGCAAGGCCGAGATGGTCTTGGTTTGTTGCCACACGCCGGTCTGTCTTCTTTAAACTGTCGCACCCACGAACACACATTAGACACATACATGACACATCACACTTGTCTCACTCAACCGGTGTCATGCCACTTATATGGAGAAAACAAACGATTACACGCTGTTCTTGTAGCGAAAAGTCATCATTTTATGTATCAAAAACAGTCCTCACTTTCGTCGCTGCCGCTAAAAATGTGTGAGTCGTACAGTGCTGCCACCTCTCTCACGCATTTACAAAGTGCACGCATATTTTAAAACAAACCGAATATTTCTCTCTGTTTCCAGAGCTGAAAAAATGGAGGTGTTTTAACTTGAATACACCAGGTACATAATTGTTGCAAGTTCAATTCAAAATAGTAAAAACATCGCAGAAGTCGCATACTTAGAATTTTTGTACTTCAAAGTCGCGTGTTGTATCCAAATATAACTTTGTAGGTCAGTTTTCAGCACTGTTTCACCACTTTATTCAAAAGTTTTGTGTACAGTAAATCTAATAGACTAATCTATTTGACTCACTAGATGCTGAACATAAGTAAAATAATAATTAATACAGTATATACAGAATCATTGCCATTTCATGTACCATTTATTCTAGAATGTCTGTAATAGAAACAGACGGGATACTTGAAAAAGTATTTTCAGATCTCTGGATACAATAGAAAATCAATCATATTAAATAAGAATTTTTATTATTTTCGCATGAAATTATTTTTCTCTGTTTTTCTTGTGGCACAAGCGGCTGATAGTTGAACTCTGGAAATTACAATTGTGTTCCAAGATGTGGAAAATATTCGTGCATGTTCCACTTTCCAGTATTTCCTTATTCAAATATTCATATACTTACTGGTCTCCAAAAAAGGAAGAACTTACATCCCCGAGAAGTGTTATAGGAAAGTCGCATTTAATTCTGAAAGAAACTTCTTGCAAGTAGCAGTTTTGGAGGAAAAGTAGTCATGGAGACGACAGACCTGTACACATGTATATGAAATGCGGACATTGTTGCTCACAAGCAATGACGTTGCCTGAAGTACTGCACGAGAAGTACTGCGTGAGAAGCACTGCAGAAGGCAGCATTTTGCAGTACTATGTAGGAAGTACTGCGTAATAAGTACTACGTGAAAAGTAATACTTGAAAAGTACAGCGTGAGAAATACTGCAAGAGCAGTACTGCAGAAGGCAGCATCTTTCAGTACTACTTGATAAGTACTGCGTTATTTCTGTGTGATGAGTTCTGCATGATAAGTACTGCGTGATAAGTACTACATGAGAAATACTGCAAGAAAAGTACTGTAGGAAAAGGCATCATCTCGAAATAGAGGAACACAAATGATTCAGTTCAATTGTTCCGTTATTGATGATAACTGCCATTTTTCGACGTGCTCTGGGCGCCGGAGGGCTATTGGTATCAATTGCCCACGTGTTGGAAACCTAACTAAGAAAATGGCTCTGAGGCCAACAAAGCACATCCATGAGAATGGAATATGGAGGTGAAAATGGTAAGACGCCGTTCCACTCAATATGCTGAAAGGAAAAGATTCTATTATTTGTAGCTTCACTGCAATATACAAATGCAATTTGTATATCACGACTCAATAAACTTAAGTAAGATGGTAAATAAGTCAATCTTTCGTCATACCTGCGAACACGACAGCTCCTTCACGCCATCGTAGCCGAGATGGTCGATCCAATGAAGTCCTGGTTGTTGAGAATATCTGCAGACAAATGAAAAGTAGAATATCTGCGAGTGAATAAATCCTCAAATATCTGCGGCAAATGGTTGTTGAGAATATCTGCGGGTTATGAAGTCCTGGCTGTTGAAAACATCTATGGGTAAATGAATGGTTGAATATTTGCTGGTAAATAATCAGATGACAGTATCAACTTAACGGCACCGAGAAGCATCCTGTTAAATTATTCGACCTGCATAATAACAGATCAAACTTACGAGGCCGTTAAAAAAATGACTCTGTAGCTAATAGGATTTATTTACAAAATTGGAAGCAATTCACTCACCCATATATAAAATAACTGAACTGGCAAGGCAGATTTAAAATCTTATTTTTTTGTAACGGGTTTTCCGTGACTCCATGAGAAGAAACAGAATGCTCGATTTAGTCCAAAAATCTCCTACACCTTTATTGAAGCTGAAAATGCTACTACTGTATTCTATTCGTCGTTTTCTTGAACATTTACTCACAATTTATCAACTCACAATTTATCAGCGAATTTATCGCAGATCAACACATGCCTGATACATTGAATAGACTTATTTTATGAAACATGACGGAAATAATTCCGGAAAATGGGCACTGACGAAGAAAGTTACTTCTCCGACAGTTATACCTCAAATGTTATAAAATTTATTTCACTTTTATCAGCCCTGGTCGAAGACACAGCTTCTGTACCTGCAGCCATTGACGCTTGCTGGTAGTTGTCGAATGTCACTCGGCACGACCTGCGGTTAGAGTTCAGTTCTATGTCTTTCACCATGCCAAATGGGCAGCAAATTCCGTTGATAGCACTTTCATGAGCACGCACTGGGAGCTGAGGAAGAAAATACAGGTTACTTCAACCAGTGGAATAGTTATTTCACTATGGAAATATTGGGAAACACTGTCTCGTTAGAGCACGTAATACACTGACAATCAGTAAAATACAAATACGGTAGAGCTAACAGACACGAACTTACGTTAGATAAGATGACTATTTTTCCAGAAGAAGCGTTCTCCTGGGCGTTGTCGTACCCTTTCAAATTTGTACCAGATCTAGAACCAAATCCTCTTCCACGGTTTGCGTTTAGAAGCCCTCGACTTGAACCTGAATTCCTTCTCGAGTCTAAGTTAGACTGACCAATATCTCCTCGGCTACTTCCCCTACCATTACGAGAGCGGTTTTGGTTCCACCCTGAGATGGAGCTTTCTGCAAACTTGGGAGAGTCACTGGGTCGGTTACCTCTGCCAATACCTTGTGGGGTTGACCCTCGAGAATGGAAACTACGATTTTGTCCACCTCTATACGAGGCAGAACTCTGCGGCGTCAGGAAACCGTCTCGAGGATCTCTTTCTCGGAACCGTCTGTTATCCAAATTGGTGTTCCCATTATCAGTTCTGGACATTTGCGGGCCACAAAAGTCCTGGCCAGCACCACGACTGGGTTCAATTGGGAGGTTCCGAGGAATTGTTGAACGGTTTTGTCCTGAAAATCTACTGGTGTTTGGCCCGCCATCCTGTTGGTCATCTTTGCCGCTCCACCGCGAGACACGTGTATTCTTCTTACTACTTGGATCCGCGTTCATCGGCAGACTGTTCAGAGTGCGTTCCTGCATGCTGGGTCTGGCCAAAAGACCCACTGGATTGCTTGGCTGGGAGTTGGGCGGTACAGCAGGAAGGGCAGAGACCGGCAGGCCACCAATACCTAAGCCACGGCCTATGGTCTTCAGGCCTCTTGGCTTGGAGGACACCACAGCTCGGGCTACCAAGTTTTCAGGGTCGTTTGCCCTGAGTAACCGCACCGTGATGATACGATCGAAGTATTCTTGTTGGTGCAGCATTGATATTGACTGCACTGCTTCCACAGGGTGAGCCATTTCTGCAATTCAGACATTCAAATTCAGATTTCTCTACATATTGGGTAACACACTTTGAAAATTTACAACTAGTATAATGTGTATTTTGCAGCTAAAAGTAAAGACTTTTGTAAGAAATATGATTAAGAAAGGCATAAATGGAATGATTGGAAAATACTAATTTTAGTTACGAGAGGCTATATTAAGTGTAAATTTTTAGAAGAAACAGTCCCCAAGACCCATTATTTGCTAAATATTTTGATTCAACATAATAAGCACAATTTAGGATGAAAACATTGACCTAATTTTTATGTAATTTTAACTTTTTTAAAAGGTCATTTTCAGCCAAAGCACAAAGGTATTAAATGTGCTGATTAATCTTTATTGACAAATTTTGCTGAAAAATGGCATCTGCAACCATTTGACGATTTCATACCTTTGCAACAACAAATTTAAACTCCATTCAAAGCGAGATATTTATATCGGAGAGATGAATGAAGTTAAAATCATAACGATCTGTGTTAAGGATCCCATCATAGGCTTTTTACAATAATATGTGGAAGGAGACAACCGAGGCACAGTATGGGGGTCACGATATGTGGGAGACAACCGAGGCACAGTATGGGGGTCACGGTATGTGGAAGAAAACAACCGAGGCACAGTATCGGGGTCACGATATGTGGAGAGAAGAGTACAGTACGGGAGCAAAATACTTGTGGGAAGCACAGTACGGGAAAAAGAGCAGCAATACAATAGAACATTCACCAAGAACAGCGCCTTACCAATGACAGCCTGTCCGTGCTGCTGGTTGTATTGCACGCCCACGACGGTGCCTGCAATACTAAACAGCTCCTTGAGGTCATCTTCCGTGGCAGCACCGTCCACCTAGGCAGGTCCAACGATCAAAACAGAGGTCAAAATATATCTCATTCGTATTTTGTAATTCTTAAAAAATCAACAGTACTTTGAGAATTGGAAACATTAATAAGCATTTATTCTCGAAAATCATACTTATTGAGTTAACTCTTCGTTTCACACCATTTAGTTGTATATACTACAAATCTCTAACAATAAGTAGAGTCAATTAAAATAACTCACGAATATTCTATTGATATCTTGGATTACATTCTCATCATTGTCTCGTATAAATGCTAGCCTAGATCTGCTCCAAATATATATGATAACAAGGCCACCAGTGCGTACTGAAATAGCACGAGACTAAGCCTTAAAAGCTATGAAAGAAAATGTACTTATGACAAGAACTTCTTCAATGCTACAGTTTAAGATAATTATGCTTCCTGAATATACTGAAATGACACGATACTAAGCCCAAAAAACTATGAAAGAAGACGTACATTCATGACAAGAACTTCTTTGACGATTGGCAAGGTTATGCCCAGAGACTCAAGGAAGGCGGTCGACAATCCAAACGTTTCAGAGCTGGGGTCTGCGCTGCTTGTATTCATTTGCTGAGCACGTGGTGGCATCTGTTGCACGATGGGTACGAAGAAAATTGTGTGAATTATGCAAGGCTCTGAAAGATCTGAACTCGTGGAGAGAATTATGACGCGGCAATCCATCAACAAAAATCAAGGTGACAGCGCAGGGTACACAATACTATGAGGGTGACAACAGATGAAACAATATAACTTGTACTTGATAATTAATTTCAGGACTTCAGCTGTCCAAAACTAGCGCTGCTTGCTCAGCAGCAAGACACTAAGTTTCATGATCTGGAAAAATACTCATTCGATATATTTTGTTACTTAGAAGTAAGAAAATTTATAGTTATTTCCATATGGTTAATAATAATGAAGACCGCAATGAGATACTATTAAAAATTTCAGCATAATATAAATGACCACTATCAAAGCAAAGCTTCAGGAGAACAAGGAATAAATAATTTCAACTCCTAACCGCAACAAAATGTGCGAATGCACGATCGTGAGACGAATTGTAAGCCTGAATTACGTTTAACTACCACTCTTAAATAGAACTAAAAGGGTAAAAGGTTCATGTTTTACAAAGAGATTTTAGTGTCCGACCTCTATAAGAAAAACATAATAAAGAATGACATTGACAAAGTGATCAAATTCATTGTCCGCATAAAAACGTTACAGCCAATTTTCAAGCACTTACCTGATTGGTAGGAAGCTGCTGCATGCCACGCATCATGAGATTATTGTTGCGATGTCCCAACACACGAGGGCTTGTTTCCCTCGCAACCCCACGACTTGACGCCCCTCGTGTCATGTCACCGCTACCACCCACAGGCCCGCCAACTGATGCAAAAGTTCCAGCTACCTGAGTGCCGTGAATGTCATCTCGCGTCACCACAGGGCCACCGAAAGAGCCTCGGTTGGTAGGCGTTGCTAGGAGTCCTCGTCCTCCTCCACTAGGCCGAGGGCTGTCCATAGCTGGTGGACCTCCCATCATGGGCCCATGGTGGCCTGGCTCTCTCATCATAGGGCCATTGGGCCCCATGTGAGGCCCACCCATAATAGATCCGTGAGGCTCAAGTCTACCTCCCGGCAGTTCAGCTATTAAAGGAGAGGTTTGACTCATGGGTTCAGGTGCCGGTAGCCCTCGAATGTCCATGTCGCGATGCAGATGGCGAGGAGGACCATCATTCTTCGTAGGACTGCGGGACTCCGGAAAGGGACGACTGCTGTCAACATCTATTTTGACGACAACTTTCCTGCCTTCCAGTGAAGTATTCTTAAGCTTCATAGCAGCCACGGCGCCAGCACGGCTCTTAAACTCCAGCAGGGCTACGCCTCGGAACACGCCGTGCTTGTTCCGTACAAAATGCACCATCGATAAGTTGGAGCCTGACGTCAAAAATAAATACCTTAGCTGGCACAGTTATTTCTAAACATATAATATTTGAAATTGAAATAAACCACGTATACAAATAATCCACTTATATGCAAAAAATATGTTATCAGTTTTCCAAAAAATTATCAATTTCATGAATAAGATTAAGTATTAAAATTAAATTTTCTTGCGTTCAGCCATTTTCAATCTTTGGATATTAAAATTTCAATGAAAACAGACTTCCAAGCTCATAATAAACACGTTTGAAGGAGAAATTCAAAGACCCAAACAAACAACGGGCACAACCATACACGGACCAAAAAAAAAACTGGTGATTAAACGTGAAACAATGTAGGACAGGATAATGAGCAACTTGTGAGTCGAGTAGCGCCTGACCACTACCAAGATATGGCAATGATAACGTTGGTCACGATTTCATTTTGAAATTCATTAATGGTTTCAGATATTCAGGAATAAAAGTCATTCATTTATTCTGAACTCCATTTTCGCATAACTTGCAGCTTAGCGTTAGAAGAATATAAAAAATAAAAAATATAAGTCAAGTACTTATATAAGTAACTATACTACACCCACTGGCATTTAAATAACATTACGGCATGCGTAACAATTAAAATGAAATGCATCATTCAATTTTGTGGCTCACATGCTCCAAAATATCTATCATAAAATAAAAAAAAGAATATTATCAGTTAAATAATGTCACTTTCAAACTTATAATTCAAAGTGCAGCAAAATTGATGATCAGAATTTAAAGAAAGTTAAAGCTCCAATTCGCGGGGGCCACAATCTAGAAAACCGGTGCATCATGAAGTAATTTACTTTGATAAAAAAAAATTTACTTTCACTTCAGGTTTGCATTTAAAATAATTTTAATGAGAGAAGTAAAACGGGAAACAAAGTCAAATAAATAAATTAGTATTGACAATAATTCTTAGTTGTTGTAAGAGTTGGAAACATGAAGTTTAAATTTTTTCAGACGAGGGGACTTTTTTTACGAAAACCAACGTTTTTTTAAAGGCAAAATCGACCCGGAAAGTAGTTAATTGTTTCTCCATACTACCAGGTAACTGTTCTAAAAGATTGCTCATATTTCTAACTACGGAACAAGAAATCTACACAAGACATGCATAGAACGCGCAATTCTCCATACACTGGGAAAAACAACACGTTATTTGGAGGGAAGCACCTACACTTGTCTGTGACGAAATCAATGAGTTTCTCTTCAGGAAGGTTATAGGCGACGTTGGAGAACTGAAGCTGTACATCAGCACCCAAGCTCCGACGCATAAACAGGGCATGTTCAGTGTAGATGTGGACGCCCTTGTAGCGACGGTAGTTCATGTCTGGGGTATGAACATTACGACTGCGGTCTCTGCTTGCACCCATACTTCGATCTCTCGAGTTCGCTCGATCCAAGTCTCGACTTCTGCCTCGGCTTCTGTCAATAGTTCTTTCTCGATTTCTGAGTGGACTTCTGTCACGACTTTTGTCTTGACTTCTGTCACGAGTCCTGCGTTGGGTTTTATCAAGAGTTATGTCTCTGCTTCTCTCACGAGTTGAGTTACCAGTTTCCTCTCGGTTTCTGTCACAACTTCCTCCTCGGTTTCTGTCTCGGCTTCCACCTCGACTTTTGTCATGGCTTCCACCTCGACTTTTGTCATGGCTTCCACCTCGACTCTTGTCATGGCTTCCACCTCGACTCTTGTCATGGCTTCCATCTCGACTTTTGTCATGGCTTCCACCTCGACTCTTGTCATGGCTTCCACCTCGACTTCTGCCTTGGCTTCCACCTCGGTTTCTGTCTCTGCTTCCACCTCGATTTTTGTCATGGCTTCCACCGCGGTTTCTGTCTCGGCTTCCCCCACGACTTCTGTCATGGCTTCCACCTCGACTTTTGCCTCGGCTTCTGTCGCGACTTCTGTCCTGCCGGTCGAGTAACCGTCTCTCAGAGCTAGCAACCGCGCGATGTCCAGACTCACGGCTGTGCCGCTCACGGTCGTCCCGCCTGTCCCGGTCCCTTTGTTTGTGCTCCCGATCCCGCTGTCTCCTCTCCAAGTCTTCGTTTTTGAAGTCATCACTGGGTACACTAGAAACGACTTTGTCTTCAGTTTGAACATTCGAGTCACCAGGTTTGAAGTCTTCGTTAGTTTCATTTTCATCAAAATCCTGAACGAAAACAAAAATAAACATTTAAATCAAGGGGTGATACAAGGATAACTAAAACACAGCATTTATCCACATTTCTGCTTCGAGATAACTTTCTAGAATGCTTGACTAAAAGAAGTCTTACGTTAAAACATTCAACATTCTTTGTTAACACCAAATGCAAGTGAAAAAATCCATTATATTTATGTTAATTCCTCTGTGTAACAGTCAAACATAACCTACGCGAAGCAATGATTTAATTGGTCAACACCAAATATGCATCTAGGATTGTGCATCACAATTCAACCAAGTAGAAGTGTAGGAGCTAAGAATAATTATTTCTTCAATACCTATGTATATAAACTAGGAATGATAGGTTGTTTCTTTAATATCTATGTATATAAGCTAAAAAAGCTAATCGTTTCTTTACTCTATATGTATAAGAGCTAAGAAAAAATTATATTTTTTCATTACTTATGAATGTGAGTTAAAAATAATAAATCACATGTTTTACTACTACAGAAACATAGAAGCCAAGAAAATTATTTTTATTTACCTATTTATAACAGTAACAAAGACATTTTATTAACATTTAAATACCTGAAAGTGAGCAGAATACA
This sequence comes from Trinorchestia longiramus, assembly GCA_006783055.1. Classification (NCBI taxonomy): domain Eukaryota; kingdom Metazoa; phylum Arthropoda; class Malacostraca; order Amphipoda; family Talitridae; genus Trinorchestia; species Trinorchestia longiramus. The sequence goes on along the minus strand of VCRD01001475.1, from coordinate 9,840 downwards.
TATATGACAACCCTAAAATGCAAGTAATTGTAATGCTTATAAAAAATTCTCCGATAAATGAATACAATCACACAATTATTTGCTTACACATGGCAATATAGAATGCCGTCATGTATGAATCACAGAGAACTTCTTCATAAGAACTTTATGCTGATATTCTACTCAATATCAACACATGCAACCATAATTTATACACAGAAAAACTTGGAACCGACATAAATAACACACAACAAAATCCACTATTTGACTGTTGATCCACAGGCCAGTACCATGGCCATAACCACTACAACTGTCTACTATTTCCACTAGTGTTGACTGATCGTGCCCTGTGGGAGCCAGCACCATGGCCATAACCACTACAACAAATGTCCACTATTTCCACTAGTGTTGACTGATCGTGCCCTGTGGGAGCCAGTACCATGGCCATAACCACTACAACAAATGTCCACAATTTCCACTAGTGTTGATTGGAGTAGCTTGGTTTGAGGGTTGCAGCATACCATCTGTAGCAGGATTTTGGAACCGCCCAGGTCACAACCGTCCATGAGCTCATGCGCCATCTTGGCGAGCTGTGCTGTCTCGAACACAAGCACTCCACAGCCTGAGTGTGGAGCATCCTCACTCCGGCCCAGGCTCACCCTCACACGCCCGTTCACTGCAATGTGTCAGAATTATAGTGTGGCATGTACAGTAATGTGTCAGGACTACAGTGTGGCATGTACAGTAATGTGTCAGAATTATAGTGTGACGTGTACTGTAATGTGTCAGGACTACAGTGTGACATGTACTGTAATGTGTCAGGACTATAGTGTGGCATGTACAGTAATGTGTCAGGACTACAGTGTGGCATGTACAGTAATGTGTCAGGACTACAGTGTGGCATGTACAGTAATGTCAGAATTACAGTGTGGCATGTACAGTAATGTGTCAGGACTACAGTGTGGCATGTACAGTAATGTGTCAGAATTATAGTGTGACATGTACTGCAATGTGTCAGAATTACAGTAATGTGTCAGGACAACAGTGTGGCATGTACAGTAATGTGTCAGGACTACAGTGTGGCATGTACAGTAATGTGTCAGGACTACAGTGTGGCATGTACAGTAATGTGTCAGGACTACAGTGTGGCACGTACAGTAATGTGTCAGAATTACTGTGTGACATGTACTGCAATGTGTCAGCCCTATACTGCGATATGCACTGGAATCTGTCAGTACCACACTGTAATATGCACTGCAATGTGCAAGCACCACACAGTACATATACAAGAAATAAGGTCTAGCAAATAGTGTCACAAGCAACAGTGAAGGTGCAGCATCAAAGTTTGTGTACAACACATATAACCGAAATTTCACATGTTACAATTGGAAGAATTACATACATTATTAACATGAGCAGAGACATCAGTAAGAAACTCACACTGACCATATACTCACAGTGCTGCCATAATATGTGGGGAAAATTCCGTCATACATTAAAATGATACCTACTCGACGATTAAGAATAGTTTATTACAAAACAGGCATGCCAGTTCTTTTGCTTCTGAGTTCTAGGAGCAATTAAAACAGAAGTGCAGGACCTAATAACTCGTACTACTAGTCTCTCACGTTAAGAACTGAGCTCACAATAGGGAATTACTCTTGTAAATCAGACATCGTCACAGTGACTCGTTTACCCGCTCTGTCTCTAAGAATGACTAAGTTCAAAAAACATTCAAGAATTTTGAGTAGTTGAGACACTTGAGAAGTGTATAAGTATAATTCAAACAAAATTCCTCACTTTTTTAGCAGAAATTTCATGTAGTTTTGTGATGATACAGGGTACGGCAACATAAAAATATCATTTTAATACCATTCAAATTCTGAACATGATCCCTCACCTTCCCCAGCAAAAATTTCTTGCAGTTCTTGTGAGGATACTTCCACAGAAAGATTAGAAATCTTGAGACGATATTCTCGACGTGAAGAAACCGATTGAGCTCGTTCTCTGGGAGAAAAGCTCTCCTCATTTGTTGACTGTAGATGTACAAAGAAATTTTACACACAGAATTTAAATTGGGGTAGAAATTCTATCACTCAAGCATAGGGGAGCAAACTCTAAAAAATACATGTTTCAAGAAAAATTATTTGCTGACAGGTTTATAAAAGGTTTTAAAAAATTACCAATAGCTGTTTCTACACTTGGAGGACAATTCATACATGTACAACTACCATGGTGTACTTATGAACTACAGCTACGTTGATACAACAACTGCAGATCAACAAATCTAATCTAAAACAAGCATATGTTATTCAACCCTTAGAGTTCAGTTGCCTGAAATGACCCAAAAAGCAGAATTACATAAGCGTTACTACACTTCATTGGTTCTAAACAGTTTTTTATACTTACTTTTATCTCCTATTTCATAATGTGTAAATACAAGCACGACAGCTTAATTAGAAGTTTTGTCACGTAGGGTGCAGAAGTGGGTGAAACATACCTAAAGATAAAATAAAGAATTCATTTTGCTACATCAATACAAGCACATGAATTCCAGTTGATGAGTGAACAAATCTTTGCAAAAGTTGCAAGCTAAATTCAAGATATCCTACATAACTAAGAACTAAACTCTTTTAAAATAATTTTTCCCACTTGAAAAAATAAGAGAAAGTCAAGATAATAAAGCCCAGTTCCTGTCCTCATAGTGAATGGAAAGGACATTGAGCTGCTTGATCATTGATCCACTTGCTGCAAACTAAGCACCTACCTCCCTTAGAGTTACAGCATTGCCTTGTGAGCATGTTCTGCAGAACTCTGCTCTTGATGGTTTACCCGTGCTACATCATAGTGCAGTTCCCTCTATTAAATCTCTGCATTTTGTAGAAGACAGCACAATAAAAAGTCCAAATGAAGGCAGTCATAAATTAATGGTGAAACACACCTACCACCCCTGATAGATCTCTGACCAATGGTTAAGAATTGTCCAGGCATATTTCTATAAGACGTAAAGCTTCAACACAGAACATTAACACTGGATCCTCTCTTTCCAAACCCTGAACTAAAAAAAAAAGAAAAACTATAAATAGTTTAATACTAAGCATGGTTATAATAGTAATAGTTGGCTGTTTGAAAATAAAAATGATGACATAAGATATACTTCTACCACCTGCATTAACCACTAGTTACAGTATATGTACGATAAAATCTAAGTCTGACATTAAGGATCCATGATTCGAATTTCATCTCCTAATTCCTTAATTTCTGATGCACATTATGTGAATTTCTTATGCATTTAATATACATCAACTTGCAATGCAATTCTTTACACTCAAGCAATTTACAAAATTTTACCTTTACCTTTCTTTTGATTTTCCCACAGAATACACAGAAAATGGCCACCTCAAAAAAATTCAAATCCAATGCACACAACCCTAAAGAACAGACATTTTATGTTGTATGTCCACCAACTGACCGTAGAATTGCGGTGGATGATCAGGTCTCTCCCAGCAATACGCATCCTATGAAATGTAAAAAACTTGATAGCATCAGCTTTGGAGTGGAAAGAGACATATCCTTTGCCAGAATGTTGCCTATTCATCCTGGGTGGATGAAGTGGTCTGTTCAACACAACGTCTTTGATGCCACGAACTGGAAATAAGTAAAGAGAGCTAAGAAATATCTGTAGACCTTGCCATTTATAAAGGAGAATATACAACCTATGAAGAAGTATACCATGCAGAATAGTCAAGATGATGAAATCTCGAGCACTAAAAAATTAACTGCGTAAGTGAATAACTAAATGTTTTCATTACTAGTGAAATATTCAGAAAAAAATTGAGACTCACATTTCTGGTGTACACAGGCATAAGGCATAAGACATAAGCTATATAAGTATAAGACATAAGTTTGATATAAGAAAGCTTTTACATAAGTGATACAAAAAATGAAAAAGTTTAAGTCAGACTTTAATATTTTTATAATACACAAATGGAGATTTTAACCTTTCCAATGGCAAAGTAGTCTTGACTCGTTAATTTTATCTATAAATCTAAATCTTTGTATCTATAATGAACCACTAACACCAATTTCATTACAATACTGTGTTGGGAAAACGTTCAAACTTTCGTGAAGTTGTGTCTGGATGGCTACTACTGTGTTTACTACCTGTACACAAACTCGCTGTCAACAAACATCTTCACTCTTTTTATATTGAAACATGCACACAGCGAACAAACAGACATACAGTATTACAGAAACCAGAATTCCTGCAAGACTTTGCCCCATGATTTGCGACTCACCTTTTATTTTGAGAGTGTCAGCAAGATTTGCAGCACTTATGCTATGGCTGACGTTGCTGATAGTGACCCTTGTAGGTGAACTTCTGTTAGCATTGTCTTCTGAAGTTGGGATTTCTTTTTCAGCCTTCTGAAGGCTTCTGCTAGGTTTTTCATTACTCATTGCTTTTTCCTTCTTCTTCAGGAAAATATTATAATCCTTTGATGTCATCTGAGAAAAAATTGCAAATAAAAACAAAGATACATACAGAGTTCACCGAAAGACTGGCAGTTTCAAGCTATTATAAACATTTTGTGCTGGTGGGGTTGGTATATTTATAAGGATTCAATACAAGTGCTTCTTCAATAAGGTACCAATGAAGCATATTTGAACAAACAACATCTTTAAATACAATAATACTACTTCATGCGTATTACACAAAATGAACAGATTATAAATCATTGATATAAGCATATAAAACAATTATTTCTTCATTTTATGATACTTTACTACTATAGGTAGAACAATAAATTCTTTATTATACAGCCGATTTCAAATAACTTCAAGCCATTGCCTCAACGTTGTCGCATGACATCATAGCTGTCAATGAAACATGGCTAGATCTCAATGGAAGACATCTCCCAGCGGAAGTCTCAATAAAAGGATACGTTTTGCATTATGTCGACGGACCGTCACACAGCAACAGAGGTGGTGGTTCCCTCATCTATATCAAAGAAAAACTGCAACCACAAATCAAAACTAAGTGAGCAACACAAAAAACGGAAATACTATATCTCAACATCCAACCGCATCCAGGACAATCAAAATTGTACTCGTGTATAGGAACCCAACCTGCACAGTAATTGAAGATGACTAATTCTATGATTGCCTTGATAATATTCTTAGTACTTCTCACGAAACACTAATCATTGGAGGCTTCAACTTGCCCCACATAAACTGAACTACTCGCCAACGTCAAGCACCCGACGGGGGATTGAGATAAAATGCACGTGACATGAATGCCTGTGAGTGAGTGAAATGCGTGCACATGACTTAATTGACTTACGTGGTTAAGGTGTACGTGCATGACTGATGGATTTACTTTAGACAGCATGGGACTTCGGTATTGAACCAAGAATTGGCCAAACGGCTCGTTCCTATTGCCTAATTCTATTCTATATTTCCCCAAAAATATACACAATCTCACATCTCTGCATGAACACAAATTCAAGACAACAGATCACTTACCTTACGAGCAATTACAGGCAGGTCATCAATGGAAGTGAGCTTTTGTGCTGCTTTCTCCACTGCAGACACAGGCTTGATGCACACAACGGCAGACCTCAGGTACACACCATCCACAAATTCCACAATATCATCATCATCCACTGTTGGGAAAAAATTCTTGAAGGTTATTTACACTGAACTACATAATCTAAAATGCAAAAATGAAATATTTTAGGGTTGTGTACTGCGTAAAGGCCAAGTTAATAGCTGTACATTAGTAACAAACTTGTGTCTATTGAAATAATAGCTAAAAGAAAACTATGATGACCCTACATATAATGCACATCAACATTGAGGAATTACTACATCATCATCATTACTACATCATCATTACTACACTGTGTGTTTAGCTAATTAGGGCAGCCCTTATGTAAAACCTAAATAAAGATTCTTATTTAGTGATACTGCAAGCACACTAAATTTCAATGTATACAGCCTACAACAAGTGGAGAGTAGTAATTCAGACAAAAAATTCTGATATGAAAAAATACAATGAACACCCATGTGACAGAGATTATTTCTTTATGCCTTAATAGGTTTCTTTCATTGTTTGTCTAGTGAAAGTTCGAAAAATTAGTAGTTTGAAATGCATGGTTGAAATCTTTATAATCTTAAACTGTCATCTGGGAAAGAAAGGCAAATAGGCAGGCAGTTCTATGGATAATTGATGAACATTAGCCCTGTCTAATGAAGTGCAGGGAAGTAAGAATATAAGGAACTGAATAGGTAAGAATGTAAAACAATAAATTTTAGGTTCTAAGGATAACTACATTTTAATTAAAGAATGAAAATTGTTCAGTTATACTTTCTTTAAATTCTTCATTGATAAGTTCCAATTATATAGAGTTGTCATTTTACTGTTAATGATAAACAGATAATTGTCAAATATTTTTAAATGAGGGTCAGTACAATCAGCATAGCCAATTAAATGTTAAAAAACTTGCAATAATTTTAAAAAATGAATTTTTTTATAGAAATATTAGCAATGAATTAGAATTATGCTACTATGCACCAGATTTTTAATTTGCCATACCCAAAACTGCACCCAATCCACAAGCAAAATTTTACAATTATATACAATATGAAGAACACTTTTTGAGAAAAAGAAATAATTTACATGAAACAATCATTTCATTTACTCACAGACTGACTGTACAGCATGTTGAACTCTGGAGACATCAGTCACACACAAAGGAATGTTGAAAATCACAAGCCGGAATATACAGCCTTTGTGGACGTGGCTTTCACTACCCGAATCTTCATTTTTCAGAGCATCCAAGCTGAAAGCAAAATTTATGATAAATTCACAAAATGGCAAATTTAAAGAGAACTTAAATGAGACAATAATTTAGCATTTCCCAAGGTAAGGCAGACCAGGGAGTCTTGAATAAAACATTTTAAGTTTCACAGGGTATGTGACATGGCAGTCTCTCCAAAATATTAACAACCTCTTTAGAAACATATGACACATCACATATATACTTGAAAACAAAATACAAAAATTTACTTTACATGGAGAGGCTTACTTAGACCTTCAAAGACACAAGTCAAACTGGAAAAATAAAAATATCTTCAAAAAACTAGTCAGCCAGCAGTAGACATATGTATATAGTTACACTTTTCTGCAGATTTCTTTCTTGTTTAGTATAGACTAAATAATCAAATTTAATATTTGCCTAAATTTGATATAGGACTGCTTTCATCAAGTTCATCATAAAATTCATACTTGAAATACCTAAATAACTCATCCGCTTTAAACTTGCATTTGAGAAAAGTTGCCTTACTTTGGAGATAATCTTCGATCATTGGGCTTTGTCTCGCTTCCCTCAGTGCGAAGAAATCTCCCTTTGCTGGAATATTCACACTCTTCTGGTTTTAAATCAAAATTGTGGAGTTCATTATCATGATCATCCATATCTGATGAGTCACCATTTTTCTTCTCATTACTCAGAGTGTCTTCATCTCCATATACTTCTGCAGGGTCATAAAGGTCATCCATCCTAACTAAAGAAAAGAATTAAATTCATTAATACTTCTATCAAAATTTCACTTTTTACACTGGTAAACATTGACTGAGTAGCTCTTTGCTAATTACACAGACAGGCTTTAAGATTAGAATACTTCAAATTTTCTACATTCCTCACAAGCACACATTCAAATCCCTACCCCATTTTAATTAATAAATTGAAAAGCAACCTGAAAAATATAAATTATACACAGTTCTAATTGTATAGGCATATAGGCATAATTGTATAGGCATATAAAGTGCTTTACAATTTTTAATCCCATTACTTGACAAGTGCCACACAATACTCACAAGATTGCTTTTAAATAAGGATCTATTTCTGCTTCTCTACGTAGATCTCTTTTGACTTGAATTTGTTGAGGCTTTCAGGCAGTAGTGATTCTAGAATTCCTGTAATGTAAGTCACATTCAAAGTGACAAATACTTAACATTTCATGCAATGTGGCCCTCTTATGTATATCTCAAGAGAATAACATCTTCATTAACACGTTAAGTGCAGCTGTCTAGCCGGTGCAAATCTTTACTTTGTACATACAGTATCTAGAAAGCTTTGAAAAAATTACAGAACATAACCAGAGTGACCCACAGGAGGGTCAACTTGCACCTAACGAGTTAATGAAAAAATGCAAGTTTGCACCTGGTAATTTTTGTATTTAATGATGCATTATTGCTATCAATAGCCTAAATTATTGAATTAGCATCAAAATGTTTTCACAGAGAGTGTTAATGAAAGTATAATTGACAATTTAAGCAAGTACAACAATGGTTCACAAACATTGTATTGACTGTTTCTCAAAAGGAAGATGCAATTACATACACTGTACATGCATTAAAGCTACAAAACATGATACAATGACAAACAGAAACCTATTATAGGAATAAATGTACCTTATTACATGATAAAGTTCTCAATTTCTACTTCACTTCAGACATTGGAAACAAAAAAGTCCTATGCATGACCCATATGTTGCACATAATTTTTAGTAAAATTAATGCTAGAGAAACTTGTTTTTTTTTCCTCTGAGTTTTCAGAGAATATCCAAATCCCATGCAACTAGAAACAGAATTTGAGAAGTCTGTTACTTGTGTGAAGTGACTCAATTTGGTTCAACTTTTGCAAAAATTTTATAAAATTAAAAAATTTTCAACTCCCTCTACAATTTTCTTTTTAAATAAACTTTATGCACATTTTTGTTCTTCAATACATAGAATCCTATCCTACACTGCAAGAAATCAAAAATGTAAAATAAAAAAAAAAGATAATTTCTTTATTTTAACAGCAAGTGCATGCAGCCATATATTTTAAATTGTAATAATGCTATATAATAATTATTTCAAACCTAAACAGGAAATTTAAATGTTTTTAAGCAGTCAATATTGGATTAATTTAATGATATCTTATGGTAAATATATTATATCCTACTAATATACATATACAAATTTTATTCATTGGAACTTTTTATTATTATTTTCACAAACTTTTATGACATGACCTCTATTCACTAAATAACAGATATTATTACATTTTGTAATATAATGTTAATTATCATAAAATAAAATAGCATATGAGGGACACAACAGCCATTACCTTCATTAACATTCAACATATGGAATAAATAATGTTATGTAAACCTATGAATAAAATAAGAGTACAATTTTTATGATAGGCAGAGCAGGTTGGCATACCAAATAATGTAAAGGTATTTCTAAAACTGATTTCTCTAACAAACTAATCAAGTTCTGTTCATCAGTGCAGAATTTTTCAACATTGCCTGTCACTCATGGCATGGCATCTTAAAATTTTTTATTAATAGTTTTTAAATTATAAATTTACTGATACCTATCACCCACAGAAGCTTCAGCATCACTACTACCCTCAAGATCTAATTGATAAACATCATTACTACTCTTAAGATGTTAATATTAAGAATTTGAAAATAGTACAGAATAGTATCTGAACAGTAAAGTATCTGAACTGCATACGCGATTGGTTTGTGTTCGTTTCTTTCTTTTAGCCGAGACAAAACAAACACTGGCAAGTCAAGGGACAACAAAAACTAGTGACACACCTGCACTACTAATACTGATATACGACGTAATCTGAATTCATTCGCATGCGGATTTGGAATAAAAGATACTCAATTGGTAAATGTTTTTCCTTTGAGCCTTCAAATTTGAACAGAGGTTTAGACTTAGACTTAGACTTAGACTTAGATCGAGGGCCAGCGTTTGGCTGGGGCCTTTGTAACGGCCTTCAATTCCCTCCAATACAC
>VCRD01001474.1:122621-135450 GCA_006783055.1 Trinorchestia longiramus | reverse complement strand
TGATTGTTTTTCCTTCATATGCGTGGGCAGTTTATTCCAAAGCAATGCACCTGAAATTGAAAGAGCCTTTTGTCCAGCATCGGACAAGCGGGAACTGATATTAACATCGTGTCGTCGGTTAGGTTTCATGCTTATGGTAGTGGGTGGATGGAATTTAACAACGATGGCAGAACTTTGAGGGTGATATAGAGAGAAGAATACATATTTGACCTTGTGAATGAGTAATCATTGTTCTATCGGAGACCAGTTAAGCTTTTTCATGAGAGAGGTTGCATGATCGTGTTTCTTGAAGTTTCCTTTGCATACTACTTTAGCAACAAAATTCATACATTTCTGTAGCTCTTTTTGAAGACCTTTAGGTATATCTCCCTAGACCAAGTCACAGTAGTCAAAGCGTGATAACACTAAAGATTGGATAGCTGATAACCTAGTTTTTTCGTCAAGCCTGTTGTTCACGCGGTAAAGGAATATTGATGTACCGTTAATTTTGTTGCATGTTTTCTCCACATGGGATGTGAAACACATGTTTTGATCAAACCAGACGTCCAAATTTTTTCCTACTGGTTCAATAATGTCATTTTCTAACGTTAAAGTTAAATTCGGGAGCTATCTTATTGTGTTCTTGGAACCAAAAATGATGCACTGTGTCCTGCTTGTGTTAAGCTTGAGACCATTTTAGTCGTACCATGATTTTAAGTGTTTTAAAAATCTTTCAGCATTTGTTTATGTGTGGGATTGTTTGGCTTCACAATTTGTACATCATCTGCGTACATAGAAAGTCTCGTGTTTGAGAGCATGGATGAGAAATCATTGATGAAAATAGAGATCAGAAGTGGGCCGAGAATAGAACCTTGTGGAACACCGAAATCGTTTTGTATGGGTGATGAACTGGTGTTTTCTAGTCGAACTGCGTGAGAGCGGTTTGATAGATAGCTTTGAAACCACTGTGTTGATTCCCAAGTTAGAGAAAAAAAACGAGAAAACAATCTTTATTTCCAATCAAGTACACAGTACATAGACATTTAGTACATTGGTTTTTCAAATTCTTAAGGTTAATATTCTTAGAGTAAGGATGAAAACACTTATTTTCTTTTGTTAACATTGTTGGGACATATGGTTATAAAATTTGCTCCCTTTATCGTTAGAACACGGCAGTAATATTTCATTTTCAAAATTGGTAACATACATGGTTATTTTCCAACATTGTTGGGCTTCATAACATTTTCTTTTAATATTATTGGATCTTGTCCTTCTTTTTCATTTTATTTCAACTTTGTTGGGAATCATTCCTCTTTTATTGACGACTTAATATTTTCCTTTAACATTGGTGGGATTTTATAGTTGAGGGCTTACCGATAAGTGCGAGCTCACGGCGTGAAACGTGCGAGTTCACGGCGTGAAACAGAGATTTTCTGCAGACGCCGTGCATGTTCAACATTGTCGAAAACTTTGGAGAGGTCAAGCAAAAGCGAGAGAGTGACATTATTTTTATCAATTTCACTGTATATTTTTTGGTGATATTAAGCAGCGTGTCTTGAGTGCTGTTATGTTTTCCGTAAGCATACTGGTTTTGATGTTACATTTGTCCAAATGTCTTGAGTGTCGATTTGATATTACTTTTTCAAGTATTTTGGATAGGACTGGTAAAAGGCTAATTGACCTGTAATTTGACGCAGTATTGATGTCATTTGCTTATGCAACGGTTCGATTCTGGAATGCTTCCACTGACCGAAAATTTGTTTGTAGCAATAGAAGTATTGATTATTAAACGAAGCAATGATGCTGTAACATTGAAACTCTCTTTGATGTATTGAAGGCTTATGTTGTCATATCCAACTTCTTTTGTATTTTTCAACGAGCATAAGATTTTACGTATTTCCTGTAGACTAACTGGATTTGGTCTCCATGTGTTAGTTGTATTTAGTAATTGAGCAGGATTTAGGACAACATCAACAGGTTTATGTGGAGTACATAGATTTGGATACTTCGTCGAAGACTTTTGCACCGACTTCATAGAAGAAAGTGTTTAAATTATTAGGTGTTTCCAATTAATTTTCGATTTTCTTCTCTTCTTTAATGTCTATGTACTGTGCTATTTCTTTGATGATTTCCCAGGTTCGTTTTGGATTTTTCTTTGCTGTTTATAGTTTTTTTGGAAGTGCTTTTGGGTTGTTTCATCAATTTTTTCTGGCGGACCATTGCATGATGTTTATAGCGGTCTCATTGAGAGTTGTTCGATTTCTTACATCTAAATTCGTGTAAGTAAGTTTTTTCACGTTGCACAATTGTTTTATTTCATCTGTTATCCAGGAGATATGCTTTAATTTAGCTCTCTTTATTGTGTATGGTGCACATTCGTCTAAGGCTCCTAAGGAATTCTCATTTAAAATTGAAACTTGACTGTCAACATCATCGGTCATTTCCATGCTTTGAAATTCATTCCACCTGTCCCATAGTTTTTCTCGGAATAATTCTGCAGTGTATAGAGTCTTCATAAGGTAGGTAATCATGCAGGATTTTGGTTTCTCTTTTGCTACATTAATTAAAACATTCTACCGTGTGATGGTCAGATACTGAAGATGATATTACAGTGCTGATTATGGCTGTAGGATTATTAGTAATTGTTAGATCTAGGAGAGTTTTAGAAGTTTTTGTTATGCGAGTTAGTTCTTGAACCATTTGTGATGGATTCATTCTGTTTATTATTTTGGTTAGCTGATTACTTTTATTATTCAGGTTTACGTTCAAATTGGCGAAAGCATAGAAGAATATTTTAGTTTCTGAAATCGTTTTAAGCGTTTTTTGAATAAACTTTAAAGATAATTGTAAAGTTGCAAATGGGTGTCTGTAGACGGTGCCAATAATGAAAGATTTGTGCTTTTTCCCAAGCACGTTAAGCCATACAATTCTATACCCTCACTCATTTATTTTTTTTTAAATTTGTGAGGTTGTGTAAACTTGTTTGATGTAAAAGCAAGATCTGTTACTTCTATTGTTTTTTTTGTCATCGTTTAAGTGAGTAGGCTGGGATATTAAAATGTGAGCTTTGAATTCCTGGATCAAACCATATCTCAGATAAGCATAAAAGGTTAATATCTTCAGTTATTATCATTACTTTTATGTCATCCAATTTGTCACTGAGGCTTCGCGCGTTGATATGTTTAATTTTGATAGATTCATATTAGGGTATTTACTCGAGGTAATGCATTCGTTACATCGTGCGGAGCATTTTGCATTAAAATGTGAAGGTTCGGTGAGGTGCTGTTTGGTGTTTGTGATGCCAGTCAAAAGTGTTGTGTTTACCTTGGCATTATTATCTAGTCATCTGAACGAGAAAGTTTTACTATTGGTGGCATTTTTTCATTAATTAGAGCAATAGTGGTAGTCTTTCAGATGGACTAATAATGGGGATTTGTATATTTGCCGTGTTATTGTGGGCTGAACTATTGTCTTCCATATGCCGCCATCCCTTTCACCGAAGATATGAGTCGGTTTTTGTTGCGCACTGGAAGAAATTTGAGGGATGAGGTCCCCGGCTGCATGATCAAATATTTAACATGTAGGTATTTGTGTATCAGAAGATCAAGTTTACCACTATCCTCGTCGATGAAATTTGTGTACTGGTTTTGTTTGTTCTGCTTTCTGTTTCGAAGGCTTTCATTAAAAAGTTATATGCCTACATTGGGCTGTGTTACGTCAAGTTGAAGGGCTACTGCATGGAGGAAACAGTGTTCGTCAGCCAATGTTACATTCAATAATTTTGTTACATCATCCATGGAACTTCACTCATGGACATATATGGGACTGGATGATGTTTCTGTGATGGGATTCAGAAATTTAATCTGGTTTGGAGTTTTCTTACCGTTACGGTTTTTATGGTTATGTTTGGATATAAAATAATGACACTGAGTCTTTATTATTGTCGTTCCGCTTAATTTATGAGGAAAAGGCGACTTTTGTTTAATTTTGTCTATCTTTGCATGTTCAGAAACAGCAACTAAGCGAGCGTCAGCGTGTTTTCTTGAGTATTGAGGAGTTGAAGGATTTGTGTTAGACCTGATACTGATCAAAGGGCCTATGAATATTTTAAAAAGTTCTGTGAAATATTCCCTACTCTTTAAAAAAAATTGATGTACGTACTAAAGAGTATCTTGCTTTTTCATCTGGTGAAACTTTTTCACTTGTTAGAAGCACGAGGTCTTTACTCTTCTACTATTTATCATTGAGAAATGATGATTCTCTTCCATTATCTATCATTGATAAATGATAATTCTCTTCTACTATCATTGATAAATGATAATTCTTTTCCACTATCTCTTTTTTATAAATGATGCTTCTCGTCCCCTATCTATCATTAATAAATACGATACTTCAGCTGTATGCAGAACCAAGACAGTATGAAAAAAATATAAATTCTAAAGGCTCTCATGACGGGAAAGATTATTTAGAGAAAAGATCTTACACATGTAAAATAACAAATTTTCTTCATCAAAACACCCATTTCGAGGGCATTAGTGTTAAAATTTATGAATGTTACTGTTACTCGTCTTCCTTCTATCCTACTCTACTCCCACTCTGATGCCTGTGCGTGATTAGTGTCTGGCGACATGTTGCTTGGGTAGCAACACAAGAATGGAGCACTTGACTCATTCCTGTTGCCATATTTTATCTTAGATTTTAAAAAAATTTGCCAATCAGTACCAGAAATTCTCAAACGTCGACTCCGATAATAATTTTCTGAACTTTAGTTCGTCTTTCGATATCTTTTAACTAAAAAATGTTTTGTGATCAATAATACACTGAAACTTAGCCGAACAGATATCAAAATTACAAAAATGAAGCATCATTGAATACTCACATCGTAAGAATAAGACATTCATAGAGATACCTCGAGAAGTTCACTAACGATGCATGTATGAAAGAAGTATCACTGGCTATGCTGACCAAACAATAAGTAACTTGAAAAAATCGAAGACATCCTTGCCGTAGAAAAAGAACCACAAACGTTCATTCTACATGTATAGATATTGTACGCACTGTACGAAATTATATATAATATAAATTTTATATATGTTCACATATGTGTTTATATATATATATATATATATATATATATATATATATATATATATATATATATATATATATATATATGCCATATCATGTTGCACAAAATATATTATATACAAGCCTCCTCATATATATGGTGGCAAAGCAATATTGACAGAAAGACGGATCATCGCCTTCACGTCTGAAGAAGATTAAGGAGCTCCAACGATGTCGACTTCGACAGTTTGTGTCGACTGGAGGTGCCCTGAAAAATAGAACCACCTTAGAAAAATAAAACATATATTGAAAAATTCTGGAAATAATGGGCTGGGTTGGGCAATAGTGCCTCAATTGAGATGAAGAGGACTTGCTCCTTGAGTCTTGGAAATTGATGATGTCGTTCAGGGCTGAACCTTTTCTGAATTACTTCAATCTCCCGCCGAGGAAAAGGCTGTAAATAAAAATAATGTGTTTCTTAATCAATATTGGAAGACATTACGAAACCCAATAAAGAAGCAAGCGGCCTGAAATTAGAGCAAGCATGAAATCTAGATGCTGACAACAGAAGTGATCAAAACACTCGTTTCCAGAATAAAGTAAAAAAAATATAGCAATCTTGCTTCATATGTTGAGGTATCCGATTGATGGAAATGAAGTATATATCTTACAGAAGATGAGAAATTTCATCTACGTCTCTCAAAAAGTCTCAAGATCACGTACAGTGCCAACATGAGTACTGCCACTCGGTAGAATGTACTAGCTTCTGTGTTCTACAGCCTTTTATAAGATACAAAAAGTAAGGTTTCAAAAGTTCACGCACCTTGTACGATTCGTACTTTGAAAAACAGTTGCTGTACTCTAGCGAAGCAGTTGCAGTACCCACATGATTCAAATAATAATAATAAAGCATAATTTTAATGACTTTCTTACATGCAGTCTGGGAGACTGTAGTTTGGTCACTGGAGATTGTTGATAAGGGTATCCACAAATGAAAAATGATATTGTTAACGAACATCAATTGATAGTAATCGTCATTAACTATTTGTCTCTTTTAGACTAAAAAACTCTTAGTTAGGACCAGAGTATATAAAATATTGAACCAGGAAACTAAAATCATTATTGTAAGAGATAGAATCTGGTAAAAATAAAGTTTTTAGTCTTGTTATCTGGTAGCACAGGCTTTGATTTGAACTAGAATAAGTGAAGTGATGGTGAGTTTCTAAATTAATTTCCCATTCAAAAACGAGATGAACTTCAGATCTAATTAAAGACTGACGCTAGTAAATCTCTCACTATTGAATTATCGCAGGATACTGCAGATTTTAGCTCAAACCAGCCAACCCCCAAATTCAAGTCTCGTGAGCTTTCAGTCCCAACTATCCCTCATTTTAACTGAAGCAGTTTCTCTTGCTACTCCATTGAAATGCTTTATTACTTGCGATGTACAAGGCTCGTGCCTCACATCTCCCCTCCTCCTTCCTCCACAGCCGTCGACAACAGTCAATGTCTCTTTGGATGCAACAATGATGTCGCCAGCCGCTGTCGCAGAGGTCCAGTCGACCTGCAGTCTTTGTTATTGTTGATGACGCACAAGTCACACCACATTGCGACCTGCTGGCAAATTCAAAAGCGAATAAGAGCCGTGCCATGTGTTTTTGATTCGTTCATGTGCTATGAATAAAGTGTACGTCAATATCAAGAAATGTAAATGTCCAGACAGAAACAGAAAAGTTTGATGCATTGCTTCACCTATGGAAATAACAGTGGCAGCTTTTTATGGAAGTATTGCCTTTAAAGAGATACTGGTTTTATTGCAGTACCGCAACACCACCAGAGACAAAAATGATGATATTCTCACGCAATACGCTAACAAATTTGTATGCTGTATGAGGCACACAAATTTACTGTGTCCAGGTTTTTGTTTATTGTAATATTAAAGGAAATGGCGTTTATTGAGTACGTTGATTGTCCATCACGCAGAGCCGAATGAACACGAAAGCTGTTTTCTCTCCTACTATTGTTTCATAAGCATAGAAGAAGCAAAGCCTGTTGTTTGTAGCAAGATCATGTACAGGATTAATCCGTATTGGCCGACATCCGTTTTAGTCTAGGATATCTGATGCTGCATCGATATGGACGGCTTAGAATGGCTGCATTGTATAACAGTAGAGCGATGCCTTACGAAGGTATTGTCAATTATTAGAGAAAACGAGTTATTTGATGAAAATTAAGCAGGAAGTTCTGACTAAACAGCATAATATCGTTCGTAACTTTGGTGTGTATGTAACAACGACTGCACTGATGCTCCTATTTTATTATAATTTTAAATTATTAATTATTAATACTATTTAAAACATTATTTATATTATTATTTTGCCATCTCTATATCCTTTCTCCTTCTCTTTATAAAACTCAACAATACGTTGTCATCATTGAGTTCTACAAACCTTGGCATTTCCAGACGTTATGATCTAGCCCGGGATAGAAAATTTATTGCAATGTTCTAAGGATTATCATTTTTCTTTAGTTTTAATAATAGTGCTTGAAACAAATGTAATGACCAGCGTGCATCTTCTGTTTCACCATTGGTGAACAACCACTTGACCTTCCAGCCCCTACAGCCAATCACTAAACTTGAAAATTCGCGAAAGTTTTAGTATCTCTGACCACTCGGGTAACAAGGAGGTAAAACGATATGAATTAGAGAAAAAGAAATTCAACCGAGGTATATTTTCTCAAGAATCTTTAAAATTACGAAAATTCATTTATTTTAACAAAATTTCAATACTCAAAACTTTTAGAACTCTGCAAATTCGTACGAAATGTCAAACCAATAACATGTATCTTACTAAAGTCTGCTGTACTCAGGTTGAGTTGGAGGACAAACAGGTACCTTAACCCTTTGAGGCACTAGATTTGAGCGTAAAAAAGTGGTAAATGTACCTAAATTATTGGGTTACTCAAGTATCCCACCGTGCCCTAAAGGGTTAATGGGGTTGAAGTTTCATGGGCAAAAAGTCCAAAGTTTCGAGGAGATACTGAGTGAAAAATCTGTGAAAGCTTCTTAGAAGATGGTAGAAAACTTGGTAATCTTCTAAATACTTAACAAAAGTGTGTGAGCTTAGAAAGCGTTGAAGGTACGTCTGCTTTAAGAATATACAAAGCATTTGGAGAGATTGTGTTTCGATTTTATTACGCTGTATGAAACGTAAGAAAAAGACGTGAAAAAACGTAAGAAAAAAGACGTGAAAAAAGACGTGTCTGTAAACTTGCTGGTGAAACAGAAGAATGAATAAATGTTATTGACAGCAATTCATATAGTTCATCGTATGCCAGAGAACCTAGAAAAATACACTTATTAAGCCTCTTCGCGTAAATATGTACATGATTAGGGAGCATAACTCGCTAGAGGTTACTGATATTATGTAGTTTAGAAGAGGATTTTAGAGCCGAGGGGAGTAAAAAGTTTTTTCTCTATTAAAGATGTTTCTCTTACTCAGTAAACACAGACAAACGAAGAGGAAAATGACACGTGTGTTTGCTATTTGATTCTATTAACCAGTCAATTATGTAATGGAACACGTTTGAAAAACACGTTTATTCAAGGATAAATGTATAATTTTAATCTAACAGTGGAGGTTTGTCTGTATGAGCATACTTCTAGTGTCCTTTTTTCGTATTATTAGGGGAAAAAGGACATTAGAAGAACGCTCATACAGATAAACCGCCTCCTTTAGATTAATATTATACTTTAGCACTTGGCTTTTTTGGCACTTTCTAGCCCAATTTCTAAAATGATATTGAAAAGAAAAAAGTTTGTTGCTTGTTTTTTCAGATCTTTTAGTGTTTTAGTCTTGCAGTTATCAAAAACGTTCGAAATTTTCCACCCTCTACTGAAGGGTGGAAAGCCAAAATAGTATACACAGCAACTTTCAAATCACTCCTGATTAATGTTTAATGAACATCACCAGGTACTCCAATGGGAATCTTTAGAAACTCTCGATAAAGTAATAAAGACTTTTTCCTTGAATTTACTTCCTCAAATTCATTTTTAAAGTAACGAGAAAGATGACAAAAAATCTGATAACAAAAAGCGAGGTCACGAATAATCTGGTAAATTTATTATTAAAGCTGGAAAGGTGGAGGGGAAAAATGGCCCTCAATTTGACATGTTGTTAAAATCACTCGTTAATCTATTAGCCTAATTAACTTCTTTTGTTAGTCTAAACCGAAAAAATGTCATTAAAGTTACTACTGTCCTTGAACATGTTTGCAACACACACGCACGTGCTTTTTTCAAACTACAAGGCTTACTTTTTTACATATCAGTACTGAATGCAAGCTCCACATTACTTTTCCTATATTCCAGTGTGCCTCAGCTGGCGGTTCTAGCTTTTTATTCTGCTACAAAATGGCTCTAGGATTTTCCTTTGCAACTCCTGCTCTAATCTCCCTCTCCAGATTACGTTTCACGAATAGGATCTAACAACATCAATCGAAGCTGGCCACCAGCGGTCACACATTTTTCAAGCCTCACAAAATGCTTTGGAAAGCAGCTCTTGGAAGTGGCATCACGTACGGAACAGAGATAGAAATAAATCAGTCAAGAATTTCTAAAACTGCTGATACGTTATCGCTCCATTAATCGAGACACAAATTAATGATTCAAATGCAGCTACTGATCTTCCTACAAAGAATTCGCAGAGTCGAGCGTTTGATAGTTTAGGAGTTTGAACTATAAAATTAGGGTGAAAACAGAATGTTGTTTGTGCATTATTTAGAACAATATTAATGGTTTGTGACAAATTTTTTACATAAAGGGTATAGCAACACAACTTCTTTTTTTTAAAAAGAACTTCCTCTGAAAAAAGAACTTATGTTGCCGCACCCTGTACATCAGTCAACCCAAACGCAGTTTATTATAACTGTGCAGATCCCATGCAATTGAGAGCTTGGAGCTAAATCTATTTTTTCATAACGAAGAAATTTATTTATAATATCATTGGCATTACGGTATCAAGATACGAGTACATACTAAATAGTTATTCAGAACTTTTTTCAAGAACACGACAATCAGGATTTTTGTGCTGCAGTCGGCAATCAAAGACTTGCACATCTTCAACATGCACATGACATTGAGTTTCATTAAAATTTCCGTTTAATGAAAAACTTGAAAACAACCATTAACTAATATTTTTAGGTAAATCTTCAACTCCAATCTATGTTAGTTTTAAACATACTTTAAAAACAAGAGAAATGTTATTTTCACATAAACTGTAATGCATTTGTGGTAAAAAATTGGAGGCCTCATTTCGTAACCGATAATTTAGAATTTTTTCATCAATTTCCATCCATCAGTTTGGTTTCAGCAACTCGAAGGGAACATGCTCTGGATCGCAGCAAAAACTGGGCTTCAACTTCCTCGAGGATATCCAAAAATATCAGACCAGAATTTAAGCTCCATTAATATTATTCAGGGTAGAAATCCTATTAGATTGCATGAGTTTTTTGAGGATCACATCCACCGTCATTCTGGTGATGGTATCCACTGGCCCATAATAATTATAATCATAATCATAATGATTGCAATAATTGTATCTAATCGTTGATAATAATTGGAATGATCATATTTACTATTCCATAATATTTAATATAAGAATTATAATGATCACAATAATAGCAATAAACAAATCTACTGGTTCATAATAACTGTCAAATACACAATTATTCCTCTTGAGAAATTTTTAATATCGCAAAGAAGAACAAGTATTTTTAATTTTAATGAGGTAAAGTTCACGTTGCTGCTGTAAAAATTTCCCTGTTCGTGATCAGCTAAATAATTTAGAGACGCGATTTTAATAAAATGTGGTTATATCATTTATACCTCGCGTTCTTAAAATGTGCAGTCGTACGGTAAAAATAATGAAGAGTTGATAAGCCGTTTTAGAAGCTATTTTTTTACCTGTCGCTTTCTTAACACGCCAGATCCAAGTTTGTATCTTTGAAGTTATTGACAGTTCCACAAACATTTGTGACTTTTCAAGACAAACACAGACTGCAAAATATATTATTTTCGATGGTTACAGTGTAAAATGGCTAGTCAACATCGACACCATATAAAAAAACGCCAGCTGTCTCCTTTAATAAAGAAATTTATATATATATATATATTTTTTTTTTGTTCGCAATTTCTCCTATGTTATTATAATGGGAGTCTCCCTTAAATACTGGCAGGTAAATCCGTAGACTTTCAGGTATATAGATTTTTTAACCGTTGGAGTTAAATCCGTAGACTTTCTGATTAGGTCTGATAATCTGTTGCTTTAAGTTCTTCTTTCAAATACATGGTACTTAAACCCATTATTTTTAACGGGTATACACACTAGTTTTAAATATTACGCCTGCTATTGGAGTCATAACGTGCTTCTAGGTCCAGTTCCTACAAAGAGTCTGCTCTTTAAATTGTCAAAGTTTTTCTAAGATTTAGCATGTAATACGAGACTCCTCATCTTCTGATTTCCCCTGCACCAGTTTTGGACCTGACTCACGTTTTGAGCGTCCGTCACGTCCACAATACTTGCTCAATTTCCGTTAAGGAAATGGATGCAGCAATTTACGTAGCTTTCAGATTGCTCAACTCCACAACTAGGAAAATACTGGCTACTGGTCCCGATGCAGCATCACGACAGAAATATTAAACATTTTGAAGTCGTTCTGAACAAATGCAGTCACAAACATGTGGGGTCCATCGCAAGCGGTTCTGGTTAGAACAAAGTCTTGTTTGTGTCTCAGACTGCACATTTATAGCACTGAGAGATCAACAATGCATGAGCACAATACAGGTGTGAGATATCGTTCTCCTGCACGACGTTTTTGTTTCAGTGCATTGGTCGTATCCAAACTTTATTTTTTCTTGACCAGATTCTCACTTCTTAATTTGAGGTAACATGTTAGAGAAATTTTAACGTATAAGTTTGATTATTATTTGCATATTCTAATGTATATGAAAGTGCGTATCGGGATGGAGCACAAAAAAAATTCTCCACTCATCATACTAAAAGTCATTGAAGGTAAATTATCCTATTGTTAACCATGCTTTTTACGCTTCCTACATGTAATTGTTTGAATAATAATGGTTATACAGATAAACTGCATAATTGAAAACCTTCATTTTTCAGTAACAGTAAGTGAGTCCCGTGAGTTGGAAAGAGCAAGACAGACAGCTGGTGGCAATCTTAACAACTAAACAAATCTGTTGTGGTTAATGTCAAATGAAAACCAAGGTGTGGTTAAAATCAAAACCAAGCGAGTAACAGAAAAATCGGAAATACTACATCTCAAAATACTACATCTCAAAACATCCAACCAAAACTTCTACAAAATTGTGCTCGAGTATAGGAACCCAACCTGCACGGCAATTGAAGATGACGAATTCTATGATTGCCTAGATATTATTCTTAGTACTCCTCACGAAACACTAATCATGGGAGATTTCAACTTGCCCCACATAAACTGGACTACTCGCCAAAGTCAAGCACCAGGCTCAAAACTTATTGATCTGATGAATACCAATTCCTTGCAGCAGAATGTCAACAAACCAACTAGAGGTAACGACATTCTTGACCTCGTCATGACGACTACTGACCTCAGTATAAACGGCCTAGAAGTTACGGACAAGATCGGTGACCACCAGATGATAGACTTCTCTCTCGAAGTACAAGACCCTAACACAAGGACTCAACATAAACAAGTCCTCGACTATAAACGAGCAAACTTCGAA
>VCRD01001474.1:73477-90411 GCA_006783055.1 Trinorchestia longiramus | reverse complement strand
CTATTAGAAAATAATGAATAGGTATGTAATAAATTTTTGTCAGACATAACTGTGGTCATAGTCTAAATAGAATCAATAAAATGTCAGACCGAGAATGGTAGAATTCACTTTGGATGCTTGAAATGTTAACATTTATTAATGCTTATAATAGTTATTAACTGGTTCTGACATTTTATGACACCTTAAACTGGAGTTAATAATGTAACCATGTAGCACAGTATGGATTGAGTTCATTTAATTTGTACACTGGTTTGTTTAGAAGTTTCGTATTTGTAGAGCACAATTTTAACTTCAATGTGTCTACCGATGTCTAAAAGGCCGTTCGTTTTCTCAGAATATGAATAGATCTCAGTAGATAAACGTACTAAAGTATCGAATGTTATATGAATATCCTATGAGTATCGATATTTATTGACTTCGGTTGAATGGTAAATAATATTATACTTTTGTTGGTGATATCTAAAAGTGTTTTCATCATGATTGTGAAAATCTGGGAAAATCTGAAAATCAACGTATTTAAGAACGCTGCGGGCCGTATGGTATATTATTCTGAACGTGTAATTTTACGTGCTTGGGTGTGCAGTTAAATAACTTTTAAAATGCATTCCATTGAAACAGAAATGAAATGAATAACTCTGTTCCATCCATTATTTTTAGCCTCTTCATAATGCAGGACATGAATCTGGGTTTTTATTTCATGAAGCAAAAAAAACTCACTTGAATTACATTTGTTGAGCTAATATTAACTTTAAGAATCTCGTTACGCGTTGCTTATGTAAATTTGTTGATGAGCCTCTGTCTGTTGTTGACATGTTCTAGTATTAGTGCAAGCAAACTGTACACATGAAGCAAAAAGCTCCATGTTGCAATTTATAATGACTTTCCTACAACGAAAATATTAATGTGTCTTTTAACGATTTTCTCTTACTCAACTCATTTATGGTACGTTGTTGATATCAGTTTATTAAAGGGGCACATGGAAAAATTCAGGTCTACTTCTTTTGTTCGACCTCATTAAGACTACTCTGTTCTACAGATTTCTGACATGTATAACAACAGAGAAACTTTGGGTATCCATATACGTGCATCGAACTGGATTCCTTGAAAAAAATCAATGTATTTACCTCTAAAATAAAATCTTCAGGCAATTTCCCGCTGATTGAAGCTGTTCGATATTAGGTGTTCAAATTTTTAAATTTCTTTAAGCCTTTTGTAGACACGCAATTCCATTTGCTACACAGATTTCTTGAGATCAACTTCATCATATGGCATTTAGTACGTCGGAAAATAAGTAATCCCGTAGCTCTTGTG
This sequence comes from Trinorchestia longiramus, assembly GCA_006783055.1. Taxonomy (NCBI): domain Eukaryota; kingdom Metazoa; phylum Arthropoda; class Malacostraca; order Amphipoda; family Talitridae; genus Trinorchestia; species Trinorchestia longiramus. Next base: position 89,100 of record VCRD01001474.1, on the reverse strand, counting down.
AAATCTTATTCTGAATATTCAGAACCGTAACAGGGCTGAACCAAGTTAACATCAATATTCATTTTTTTGCATGGTTCTAGTCGCACAGCTAATGTTTTAAAAGCATGTTCAGCCCCCAAAACTTTGATTGTCCGACTGATATCAAGAAAGGTTTTCAGCCAGTATTTCACAAACTTTCAGGGCCCGGAGTAAATCAAATCTTGGAAGCAATATCCGTAGACTTTTCTGTCTCAGTCTTCTCTGATGTCACGAGGTGGCAGAAACTTTTCACTGATCTCATCAGGAATGCATTAACTTTTATTTGCGTATGAGATTATACTGAAAGATTCACGTGAATACACACACCTAACTTAATTTTAATGCTGGACTGGGAGGCTTGCAAAAAAATATTTATCCAAATCGTGTGAGTGCTTGCGAGGGTCCTGGACGTTGATCCACTTTATTGAGAGACCAGATATTCATGGAAAACATGTGTCTGCTATTCAATATGCATCAATGATTTGTTTTTGTTTAATGCTTTGACAAGTCAAATCCACTGAGGTTAAAACCTATTCAATATATTCAATATTTCATTAAGTGGTGAAGTTTATTCGAAAAAATATCACGAGTAAAAATATTGATTTACTGCGAGTGACATACATGTACGATATGTTAAAATGATTGTGAGTTGGTTTTTAAAGAAAGTAAATTTGATATCATAAAATGAATTACATGTAAGCTAACATTGCTGCGTAATGAGGTTTCGCTCACTGAGTAGAAATAGCCAATTTTCTTTCAGGTATTTTTTTTATTCCTAAAATGACTACCAAGAATGAAATTGGAAAATGTTATGTTTCTCAATCTAGATCTTAGGTGCCTACTTATTCAGTGAAAGTTTCTTCGAGATCCAGAGCTCTGAACTTGTCTCCATTTAAAATTGCCGGAACCTGTAGCCAGCTGCATGAAAATATCGTTTTTGCTTTCACTTCGAACACAATTAAAAACCGTCTCGTTAATTATTGGTGGGGCAACTCTCCAGTTTGATACATCAGTGATTATATATCTTTCTTAACTGCCCGCCTACGATTGCAGTGCATGCCTGTGCATGATTAAGATCCGCATACGTGACTGAGGTGTATGTGCGTGATTGCTGTTTATACTTTAGACGGAATGACACTTGGGAAGCAGCCCAAGAATGAGCCAAACGGCTCGTTTCGATTGCAACATTCGATTTTATTCAAAATGTAGTAACATTTAGGTTCTTATTTTCTATAGAATCTATTAGAAATATAGGATATAACTTAATGAATAAATAACAAACTTTTTTCAGTCTGTTGCTAATGAAGCTATGCGCCAGTTCACAACTTTTTTTCGCAATTATAACTTAATTAATTTATTTTATCATTCAAAATAATTCGCTGCCGATCTTGGAATTGCGTCTGACATCAATATCCCTTCAAATGTCATCAGATTTAAAACTGAAAACGTAACAGTCAGTATTAAATCCTTTAGTACCTTGAAAACGCCGATGGTTCATCGTAAAAAGCTCATCCCACTTATGAATGTTGTAAATGAATGTCCTAAAATAAAAAATATAGTGGATCGAAATTTAACACACAATTTTCACTATAGTTTAATTTGCTATCTATTACACATTAGCCGACATATCGTTCATTTAGAGTCTTTTACTTGTCAATAAAGTTTGGAGACTGTACAGCTTTTATTTTCATCATTCAGATAATAAAAGAAGTACCATGCGTAGATTTTTTCTTCATCTCTGTAAAATGTCGGACCATAACATTTATAAATTACGATTTTTCTCAACTATTCCTAACATAGTATCGTATGGTTTTCCTATTCCTTTGAATATTTTTAAGAATAAAAAATCATGGAAGAAAAAGAACGAAATTAAGTCATCACGTGCACACGAGCACTACGGGATCCTTAATTCAACAACGACATAAATCTTATTAATACTGGAAAGCTGAGGAACAACAAACGCATCACAAATCTTAAAAATGAAGAATGTAAACAGCTTTCGAAAACAGCAGTTGAGCTATGCGACTGCCGTGTACGACACTGGTGAGCGGATGTAAAGGTGACAGTTGCAGAACATAAGATGAAATTCTGCTGGGATTATGCTACATGAAAGCTTCATGTGAAATATAAGTCTGATACTGAAAAAGATGTACCTGTGCGTGTTATCAAATGAGAATGATCCAGTGAAGCGTGATCCTGCCACATGAGCGGAAATTTTTGGTCCTCTAGAAGGAATTGAAATGAGAATAAAAACACTTATTCAGGATTGTTGAGTTGAAATAGCTCCTGCCTCTTAATGATATGGTGCCCAGAGTAAACTGCGCACAAGAAAATCCTGTACTTGAACTTTGCATCACCTAATAACAGCACTAAACGGCATGCATGCAAGCAATTTTCTATCATGAAAAGTCGTAAGCAAAGAGCGCTTTTACATCTCAGACAACTCAACTCTGTTTTAAACTTTGATTAGAGATGGCAACACAAAACTTCCCTCTGCAGATGAACGTGGTCTAAGTTCCCAACTTTAGGTGAGCATTTACTACAAATGGTGTGTTTGATGATGCCTCTTCCTACATGCTCAGCAAATTAGGAGTCTGTTCAGTACTTAGCGTTTAAAGGGTTCATTTGTGTGCAAGTAACAAACCAGTTTGGGACTCGCCACATGTATGTTGTGTACATCTGCAACAATTCTGATCGTTTCTAATGCTGAGCACATGTTGTGTATGTACATCTGCAACCAGTTATGATCGTTTCTAATGCTGACTACGTGTATTGTATGCACATCTGTAACCAGTTATGATCGTTTCTAATGCCAAGTGCATGTTGTGTATGCACATCTGCAACCAATTATGGTCGTTTTTTATGCTTGTCGTATGCCTGTCACAGTAAACCACGATCGTAAATGATGTTTCCTTCTCATAACGTGCATCTGCTGGAGCGCAAAGCGGCCTAAAGAGTGTGTGAGCGATGCCGTTGTCGATCATTTACAGTCTCATATATCATGAATGATTTACGAGCCTGCATCAGAACTGCAGGGACACTGCATGACCGACCTGATTTCTTCTTTTCAACTAGCAGTCTTGTTAGAGTCAGGTCATGGCATACAATATGCTTTTGAAACATAGTGACAGCTCAAAGAGAAGATAAAATTTCTAATCTCCATCTAAAAAATGACATGTTTAATGCATCAGCAAGTTTTAACGAATATTGTCTCTAAGTTCAATTGTGAAAGTATTTTCCACTATTTATTACTGTGATAAATTTGCATTGGCGACCCTGGACAACTCAACGATCTTTCTTATTTTAGATCTTTGATCCTTAAAACTCTCTGAAACGGTCATGAACAATTTTGCATTAACATTTAATGTTCAAGTTGAACAAAGACTAATCCACGTTGTGAAACTCTAGGTGACGTTGAAATAAAATACGAATGTTCTAGGTTGTATTTCTCGTAGTTTGATTTTGCAATATTTCCTCACCTTGTCACATTTACATAAAAAATAAATCCTTTCTTCTGGACGAAACTAGAAACGCTTTCCTGATAAGGTTTAGGACTTGTAATTGTAGTCTGTGTGTTTGCAAAACGAGTCTACTTTTCATACGCAGACTAGAAAAGAAGGAATATAACAATTTATAACTCACTAAATACTGAAATCAAGGTTTCTGCTACTAGCTTTCAGAACTTGAATGCAGTCTGGTATGTATACACTCGGAGTAACTAGACAACATGACGTAGTGTTTGTTAACATATATTAAATGTGTTCACATGGCTCCACAAAGATCTATAAAACAGTTCATGCGACCTTACAAAGTGGTTTTTAGATATATGATTCATTATTATACTTTACCTCTAGATCAGGAGAGCAGCAAATTGTAAGAAAGCTTTTTAAGAAAAAGAAACTTTCAATTTTTCATCAATGGGAAGCAGTAAAATAAGTCTCTCTAAAAAAGTCCCACATCGACAGATAATGAAAGAAGCCTTGTAAAATTCAGCCCCAATACTAAGAAACAGAGCTTCATCAATGCATATTATGAGTTCAGTCAATGTACAAAATGTAAGATCATGGGAATAGAAGTGCGTGAAAAATTTATTTAAATGTTTCGTGGGTTGAGTGTGGCAGAGAAACAAAGATGCAAAGGAGTGCAAAGAAGTCAATAATTGTATATTCTGAGACTTTTAACGAGCATTGCAAGACATAGAAACGCTCCTATAAATCCAAAAATTTAAAAATGAAACGAAGCATTTGAGGTATAGATCAACGCTGACACGACTGAAAAAAAAGCTTCCGAGACCCATAGAAATTGTGTCTTGTTATCGAAGTGAGAGCGGGGGAAACAGGCAGTTGTGGGAGAGATATAACCTCAAAGTTTCGTTGTGTCTTCAAATGACAATGTTATGGCCTGACAAAAGTTCACAGCCAGTCGGGCATTCATTCCATTGTATTTGGGACATTTTCCTGGCTCCTGGTTTCTATGAAAACGAGCCAAGTTTTCTTTTGTATAGACGCGAGAGTTGCGAGCTTTTGGAAAATTAGGTGACCTTTTGTTGCAAGACAAAGATGGCGACTGTTCCTGAGATAGCTTTTGTTCTTACGGTCGCCTGAACGACTGGGGTCTCTTTTTCGCAGGTCTTCTTGAACTTCACCCATCTCCTGCACCTCGGTGAACTTTTGATCTCACGTGAAATAAATCTCATTCTCCTTGTGGGTGAACTCCTATGATAGCAGTAAGCGAGCTGTCATTATAGTATCAGGTGATTTATGCGCTGACATTTGTTGGAGAAATTAATAATTGGTACGGAATAAATCACTTGTCAATATTTTAATGAGGTTTGGAACGTATGAGCTTCCGGGTCATTTCCATTCACGAGAGTTAGAGCATAAAATGTGATCAATGTGATGGTTTGTAACCACAGTAATTTATCACACACACAGCCGAACCCTTAAACTAAATTCGAAAATGCAGTCAAAATGTTAGTTAAAACTACAATGTAATGACATTGAAAACAATACTCAAATCAGGAATAATTTCCTAATTACAGTGGCTTCAAAATTAGAGCAATCTTGACTTCCTGAAAGTCGTAAATTCTTTACTTCAGACATTGTACTCACGTCAGCTGCTCATTTCCTGATGCAAAAATAGATTTAAAAAATCCGTTGCCTAAAATCACAGGAAATTTACTTGTAACAGAAGAAGAAATAGAAAGAAATTGAATAGAAGGGAATGTTCAGCAGGTACCTTCCTTGACTGCAACCTAACAAAATTATGATATCCATCGAATTTTCTAGGAAATTATAGCCCAATTAAATTACACCCTTACGTTTTTTTATTTAAATGACCATAATCCCAGCTTAAACTATGAATTTCTTCTTATTGTAATCCCACTCTGAATCTTGAACTTAATTTTGACCTCTAAATTAACCCCAGCATGTTCCTAATCTAACCAACTTGATTTTAACTTGTTCCTAGCCTAACAAAATTGACCAATAAATGGCCCTAATTTAATAAATATGACTCAAATCTAGAAAAATATTTAAGTTACTAAAATTTGACTTATTTTCAATGCCAGCATCACAACCTCTGCTAACCATCAACTCAAATCAATTATCACTCTTATATTTTTCCTGATCAGTAATTTCCCATTGTATTTTGTTTGACCTATAACTTAAAAACCATCCATTACAATATATTTAGAACAAAAGAGTCTTAAATTTATAATTCCTTATGAAAACGTTTCACTTCAAATACCGTCAGCGTGGTGGAAGAGGAATTCTTCAGCATGTGTTCCTAATTTTAACAGGAATGAAACATTGAAAACAAAATTTACATTATGCCTTTAGGTAAAAATAAAACATCGAGAAACATCGAGATCCCCTAAAACACCGAGATCGCCTTTATGGGTTTCTAAGTAAAATAAAAAAGCTGATTTTTTCTAAATTTTCTTTAACAAATTTAGACAGAGACTTTCAATAGCTTTCAATGTTTTCATTATCCGCTTCAGTAAAAACATATTTCCGTTACCAGACGTTCTTGGAAGACTTGTTTGTTCGATTGTCATTTTTAATATGCCCAAGTGGCTGAAATATATCTGTGTTATTGGTGTGCATATACGTGATTAATGCATTTACTCTAGACGGCATGAGACTTGGATAGCAGCCCAAGAATGAACCAAACGGCTCATTCCTTTTGCTATATTCTATTCTGAAGCCAAAACATTACATCAATTCAGACTTAAAGCCCCTGCATGTAATTCGCTTTGCGTGTGCATGATGCAACTATACCCTGAATAAAATGCCACAGTACGGTGATTTAGCAGTGGCTTTCTGCTTTAAATTCATTACCTCTCACTAGAGGGCACTAAAGCATGGCCTGGCCGTCTAGGCATAAATATATTTAATGACGAGTAAGCGCCTCTGCAGTCTATTTCTTTATGGACTGACTGGCATTGTTGAGGGTGACTTCGAAATTCACGCACAAAGGAAGCTCCACAGTGACTGAAATTGAAGCTCTCTCCAACATAGAGACGCCCTGCAACAGATGAGAGAACTGACTGTTCCTGCTGACGTTAGCTTCTAGACTGAATTTTGTCGAAGTACTTTCTAGCACTTGCTTCTCGACTGATTTTTGCTGGCATTCCTACAGACGTTTGCTGCTGACTGAATTTTGTCGGAGCACTTGCTGGCACTTGCTTCTTGACTCAATTTTATCGGATTTCCTATTGACGCATGCTTCTGGACTGAATTTTGTCGGTGTTCCTACTGACATTCGCTGTTCGACTGAATTTTGTCCGATTTTCTGCCGGTGCTTACCTCTGGACTGAATTTTGTTTGAGTTCAAGTCAAAAGACAGCTCAAAGTGCATCTAGAACTCACAGACTGACAGCTTAATTTTCCAGGCATGATTGAACATTTCATTCAGAAATCGGTTGTGCCTGGAGATCTACACGGTATTTGAACTCACATTGGGAAAGCATACGCAGACAACTACCACAGTGGATAGTACACAAGAAATGGTGTAAAGTTTTGTTGCAGGATTTTCCAGTGAAAGAAAGTCATGTGAACGAAACAATGAATCAGATTAAATCATTCGAATATTGCACTGTTTTTATGATTGGTAAATTAGACTCGTGAATTATAAAGAAATGAGAACTAGTATTAGTAGATTCCTTGCTTGTGCTCATTGACGCTGATGTAGCATTGGCTACAATACGCTATTTTTCACTCGCTCACTAACTTTGCTTAATAATTGATCAGTCTAAAGTTTTTTAGCGGCGATATTGTTTCGTATTGTAACATTATATTTTCCGCAAATAAAAGTTTTTTTTTATCGTTTTGTAGTGGCAGTCTACTCTCGTATCCTATTGACATGGCAAACTCCTTCTAATGCGAAATCATAACAACTTATGTAAGTAGCTTAACCATCTCACCACACCATCTACTCACACTCCACTGATATTCATTTCATAGTCAACACAAGCAGGTTCCCCACCAAGCTATGCTTCTTCAAGTTCCGTCTTTTTCTCAAACATTTAGAGAGATTTAGCAGAGTTTTCTTGAAGATTCCAAGAAGATTTTCAAGTTTTCTCACTATCCCAGACTGCGAAGCCTCAGGCCGGATTTTCATCTTGCAAAACTTACGCTCCATTAAAATTCTTTGCTAAGACAAATGCCTCAGGATTTGCGGCTTAATTTTCGTGCAGTAACAAAAAACTCAGTAAAATACCTCAACACCAGAGTTGGAGGCGAGTAAAATGCATCAACAGAAGAATTTGAAGCTTGTAAAATACGTCAACATTAGAGTTGGAGGCGTGTAAAATACAACACTGGAGTTGGAGGTTCGTAAAATATGTCAACATCAGAATTGGAGATGCGTAAAATACATCAACACTAGCGTTGGAGACGTGTGAAATACACCAACAGAAGAGTTTGAAGCTTACAAAATACATCAGCAACAAGGATGGAAGAGTGTAAAATAAAATACCTGAATATCAGGTTTTGATAGCTGCAAGAAGTAGGCATAGAGTACTGGTGTTAGTAGGCGCACAAAAAAAGAAGTGTCTCTCAAATTACTAAAAAAAATAGACATACACTAAATGAAACCACGTCCTAGTATCCTGTTTGTTACAATAACTGTATGAATGGGGAGTGATAAGTCGTGTAAACGTTTCAATAATCACTGAGGTAGTAAATTACTTGCCAATTTTTGGTTCTCATACTGAATTTACGACGGCTGAAAATGCACGATGTATTAGAATGGCTTCAAGAATACACACTCGCCATTGAGCACCTAGATGGCAGCCTATGTATCTGTTAAGTATCTGTTCATTACCTGTTTAAGATCTATTAAGTATGTCTACTATCTCTTCAGTATTTGCTCAGCATCTGATTAGTAAGTGTTCTGTTTTTGTTCAGTATGTGTCCAGTGCCTATTCAGTGTCCCTTCAGTATCTCTTGAGTATTAGTCGTTTACATCTGTTTCAGACATGTTTACACTAAAAAAGAGACTTTACTGTGCCGAACTGTGAGAAACTTTACTACTTGTTGAAAACGCAAGAGAGAAATAGCGACATAATGCAATGAAAGAACCATACAACTACCGAATGAATTTAAAAATAGCTTGTAAATTGACGTACAAATCAAGAAAAATCAAAAACTAGAGTCTGAATCAAGAAAGATGAGGAAACGGGCTAAAGAATCAAGGAAAAACGAGAAAACTGGTGTTCGAAAAGAAAATATGAGAAAACTGGCGTACGAATCAAGGAAAAACGTGAAAACTGGGGTACAAATCATATGATAACTTTAGAGTTGTGAGAAAAGTGTTCATGGGCCACTTTATTGAGAAGTTCTATGGTCGTGTGCAGGAATGGTAATGTCTAAAAACTGTGTCACGATAACAATATCGAAGGACTTTGCGGCTTTTTTCTGCCAGCATAAATTACTTCGAATAATAATTTTGAAATGACTTTCCATCAATACATTTCCATTCTTTTACTAATTACACCAAATTTTTGAACAAACTTGAACAATCAGTGGAATTTACTTCAATCAATTCTTTACGCTCCTCCTTTTATGTGTTTAGCATGGTTTAATTCTGTGAGATCAGTAATTCAAATTTAAGCCTCAGAAGCTAATAAAAGTTACCACTCTATGCACTCGTGAAATCCGAGTTTTGCAAACTCTCATCTGGCGCTGCAGCCGCCAGCCTCTCAACTCAATTTACTAATTGTGCAGCTTTTTATTTCGTTCACCGCTTGAAAGTTTGTGCAGTTTGTGCATTAACTCAGGTCTGCCCTCGACTGCGCGCTGACCCTCTGCTGCCGGCGGTGTCTGCAGCCGACGATGCACAAGGAAAAAAGAATTAAAATATTGACGTCCCAGAGGAAGATCATCATGTTTTTGATGCTGCCCCAGTGTGCACGCGTGTTGGAAAGGCAATCACAATCTTGAGAAGTAGCAGCATGAAAATGTAAAAATACATACGAATTTTTTCAATTGACCGAGCAACATCGGAGGAGAACTAAATTACTACGGAATGAATCCAGATATCTTATTCAAATTTTTCGATTCTAAATTTCAATGTTAACAGTAATCTCATTAACTAAGTAAATGAACTAATATGAATGATAAACAAGCTCTATATAGACGACAAGTTGTTTAATATTTCTAAAGCAGTCCATTTCGCCTATTATAAATTTGAAAATAGTATTGCTTTATAGCGTCAGATTTTGATAATGATGACAAAAATATATTTTCTACAAGTATGTATTTGTATGTGTAATATACTTTCAACTAGATGTTTCTGTATTATATGTGTGTCATGAGACGCATTTGCACTATTTATTGCTTGATTCAACTTGATTAGTGTTACACACAGCAATAATTTTTCGATTGAAACTTCTCTCCACAAATTATTTGAATTGATACAATGATAAACTAATATAAATAACTGATTTCGTGTATCTCACGAACAATGGGTGATAAATAAATGGTTTGTTGGATTTGAATCAGCCGTTTAATTGCTTTTGAAAGTTTGCAGGAGACCAAGATTTCTGACAAATTTGTTTTTTTTATCATTTTTATGCTCATAGAAGAAAAATGTGATTCAGAAAGTTAACTTGAAGGCAGAAAAAATAATGACCTGTTTGTACGATGAATAAATGTTCTCTCTCTATGAACATATATACAAAATTTACTTTAGAAATTAAGGTGAGGAAACTATAAGCATTGCATAGACCATTCAGCTCCAGGCAAGGATGCGCGGCAATTATGATCGAAAATAAATGTTTTATCCTATACTCATCAGCAGCAACAGTAAAGCATGAAGTGTCACCTGAAAACATAAAGAAAAAATGCTAGCGTAAGAACCTCCTCAAAATTTGACCTAATATTTTGCTCCTATTCCTCAGAGATGCAGAAAATTAAAAGATAACAGTGAAGAACTGAGTGTCATTGCTGCTGAAAATGTAATAGTGGTCGAAAATGTGACGAGAAATTTGGAAAACAAAATAAAGAATGCAAAAATGATATTCAGCTTCACAGAACAGGGGCTGAATTGCATTTTCAAAACAGAAGCTACTCAATAAAAGGAAAAGAACTATCAGCCTAAGTCTCACCATGCCAGGGGTTGTGTTGAATACAAGCGTGGGGTCTCACGGGAGTAATTTATACATATTAAGTGATGAGCTTTAACTATAACCTGTTTACGTTGTCATCACCAGTCATGAAGTGGCCCTGAAGTGAGCAATTCGCATCCTCACTAACTCTATAACTTGCTTTGTTAGACACAATGGCTTCTGCTCATTAACAGGCCTGACAAACTCAGACCTACAATTACTGGAAACGCGGCAGCGAAGAACAAGGTAAGTATGACGGTGTTCTGTTGTGAAGGAGAGCTTGCAAGGGGCTTTGAATTAGAAATAACACACTCAAGTATTTCCTAGAGAAATTAGCTTGTTTATTTTCTTCCACTGCATTTATATCTCCTGTTATTACTTCGCGGTTGAATAAGCAAGCGAGCATTTGAAATAAATCTATGGGATATTCTATCTCTATGCCTTGATTTTAAAGCTATTGTCCGATCATTTATAGCGAGTAACTCAAAGATTTCTTATCATTCTATAATAAAACTGAACAGTAGTTTCGATATTAACTCTTCTATAAAAATTAACATTGCCTTATAAAAAAGGAACACCTACTTCTTTTGGATAGTCTACATTTCTATTAATCTCTACGATATGGCAACAATAAAGCGTTTTTTAAAGCTAAGCTATTCCTACTATTTAATCGTCAACACACTTTTTAATATGTTTCGGTTCTTAATAAATCTCATTGAAGTATTTTTAATAGAGCAATTAAATGAGAATCTATGCTCAAGTCGAAGTGGCATAAATTTATAAAGGAGCTATTCTAAACTTGTCACTACTGCATATACGCAACCATAGAGTGGTTGTTTCCTTTCAAATTAATCTTCTGAGCCTCTTGGGAGGAATTATTACTAGTTGCTTAGGTTCATGGCATTTGAAGATGACCGAAAAAACGTTCTATTACTGTTGAATCTCACCAGTGATCGGTCGATGCCTGTTTGAGGTAAACGCTTGAGTCTAACATGTGATTTCGTCTAAATCATTATTGTACTCACACTGAAATCCACTACGTTATTGTCGTGAAGCTGCCCTAATGTTGTGAGCACAGAAACCTTAGCGAAACTCTTTTTAAACTCAGTATAAGGAATACGCCACAATTTCACTCGTTATCCCGTCAGAATTTTGCGCACACTGAAAAATGATCCCAAACTTCCTCGAAGTTAGTGTTTCATACACGATGAAATATAACTTTATGCAAGACTGAAGTTAGTATTATGTTCTGAAATTCAGCCATGGTCTACTCCAAATCAGTATCATATACATGCTGAAGTTTAATCTAATGTATTTTTGAATTCAAGATTGTGTATTCTGAAATTCCGCCAATTGTCTCTTCGGAGTCAGTTTCTTGTATACGCTAAAGTCTGGCCTAATGTATTCTTGAATCCAGGATTGCAGTACTGAAATTCAGGAAATGGATTTCTCGGAGCTAGTGTCGCTTATACGACGCATTCTGATCCGTCAATGCCAGGAAAGAACAATATTGTAGGGGCCTGGGAGACGATGTAGCTAACGCGTAATGCATCTCAACGAACAGAACACTGATAGATGTTATGGCTGCTGCCGCCGGGACGGTACTCCGCTATCTGGTCTTCAGTAACATAATAATTTGGTTGTTTTAGCAGGAATATTGCGAGAAAAGATATTGCATTTTAGGTGAGGTTCATAAGAAGAACTTTTCAATCGCTGGGACAAAATTTTTTCACACAAAATCAATGAGGTGCTAGATAAATTTTCGACTCACAAAACGCATAACATTTTTTCGAACTATCTTCATTGTATTTCAGGAGCGTGTACACACACATTCATTTTCCTGCATTAACGGGTGGAGGAATCACGCTGAGTAGTAATACTACTCGTACATTTTTTTGAACACATTGGTAAACACTTTCGAATAGGTTATTTGTGGGAATTGTACTAAACATAGTGTTATACATAAAAATATTGTACATGTTACTTTAAATCTACCTCGCTACCAAAGTTACTTTGACGATAAATAAGTGTGCAAAAACATAAAAATTCGTGTATTCTAAAGTGAGTTATTGTCTACACTGTGAGAGAATCATTTCAAAGCATAAAAAGAACAAATGGCTAAAAAAAATTTATCGTAGAAATTTAGATATTAGCTTCAGGAAAGAAAAACACGTAATATGAAACCATAGACCAATTAACAGCGTGGAAACCTACATAGAGGTTAAGCAAATCTGGAAATAATTATTTTTGATTCAGAAACTAATAAATTTTACTTCGTATTCAAACATCCAAACCAGACCGAACAAGCCAAATTTTCTAATCGGTAGAATTCGTTGCTTAAATTGCAACTTTGAAGAAGTTTTTTTATTCCATATTGAAGGTTTTGATCACTTGAATGAGTGCCAGATTTGCTCATTTCCTTTTTTACAGAATAAATCCAGCAATTTCATATGCGTCCAATTTCTATAATTAAGAAAAATTTTCGCGGGCGTAAAAATTTGTCAGATTTGCCACCCTATTCACTGAAAAATTAAAGCGAAACATGAATTTTTAAATCAATGAGGTATTTTACACGATTATGATCAACCGTCAGAAAAAATCTTCATTGGCTAGCAAACCAAGTTGATTGACTAATCAGTAGGCTGAATTTTAATATCCTGGAATTTCTTCACTATGCTGAATTCATTTTTTTCTTAATGTTTTAATAAATGATCAGATTTCGGTAAATTATCCTCACGTGGACATTTTTGCATCTCAAGGATATCACTCGATAAAAATAAAAATTAACCTGGCGGAGACGTCATTAAAATGAGATGTTTGACCCCATTATAACGAGCAGCTGTCCAATCATGGTATTGGACACTTGAATTTGCCGTTGATATCAAAAGAAATCTCTTTACCTTTTTTAACTGAAAGGTAGAGGTTCTCATTACATCTATCGTACCTGTTCCCTTTAAAAATTAACGTGGAAGCTCTCGACGGCCGTTAGAAATGGGCGAAGCATTTGAAGGTAAGATGAAGTGAACCGCTAAGACTGCTGCTTGAACCTCTAAACGGTCTATAGGAGCTCATGATGAGGATGCTTTTTAGAGGACATGCTGAAGAAGCTCGAGGGAGAACAAGGTTGACGGAACCGAACTTCTATAATGTGCTGGTTGAAGTAAGACTTCAGGCCTGGATTCACGCATTTTAAAATTCAATATTGGACTGGCTTATGTGAATAGAAACTTGCGGGTGGTGCATCGTTTTAAAGTAGATAGTGAAGGGTGAAGAGCATTTGAGATGACAATACAAGAAACTTCCGATGCAAGACGTGACTTGCAGAAACCACAAGCAAATTTATAACATTTTAAACAGAAAATGAAGTAAACATTATACTTAAATAAGCTTTTTCGACTGCAATGTGCTTTTGAGGCCATGAAGAAGAAAGACGAAAAAACAATGAAAATTACGGCAGTCTGGCGAGATACTGTTGAAGTGGATGATAGCGAGAAATATAAAGTGTATTGAACGACTGGTTGTGCTTCAGAGAGGCAAATTATGAGATGAAGTGGCACTTACTGATGTTGATTTTGTTAAGAGTTGAAGTTAGGAAGTTGTGAATGTGTGTAAATCAAGGAAAAAGTTTACGATGCCCAATGACGCTGCAAAAGATGGTTGTTAGAGAAAACTAAAACTGAAATTCTGACCTGAGAATGAGATGTTGTTCGAAGAAAGTCTAGTTCTCTTTCATATGTAAACAGAACCATCATGATTGATTTTAATTTATTTTTTGTAATACAAAATTAAATTGAAAGATAACGTTTTTATGCATGCAAAGCAAATTAAGAAAAAACTTCTCAAGTAACTGAACGCACTGATCAAAAAGAAAATTTTACGGCCAGGAAATGTTTCTTGAATAACGAACTCAAAATATATTTTTGAGAATCAAGAAGGAAAGCAAAGTTCTGTGAAGGCTGGAAAAAGGTTCTTTCGGGTATCTACAAAGAAAGGAAAGTCGAGTGAAGGCTGGAAAAATATACTCTCGAGTATCTAGAAAGAAAGGAAAGTCGAGTGAAGGCTGGAAAAGGATACTTTCATGTCAGGAAAAATACTTTGAATGAAGGCCTGAAAGCACCTTCCAAATGAGTATTCATGGATTGTATCCACTCAGTTGAGAGTAAAATGTTTCGTTTCATTTAGTGGGACGGTTTTCAATTTACTTCAGAATTATCATTTTATAAATTAAAGAGTGAGTGCATTCACAAATCCACTTACACTAACTACTTCTAAACGTACATTTTAAAAGTATCTGATATTTATTAATGAGGAAATAACTGAGTTTTGTGTAATAAACAATTACTCGCATAAAAAATATCGGAAAATATTTCATATGTATGAATTCATGCTCAAAATCAGCAGCAAAAATGAAGTTATTTGGAAAAGTGTAACTTGATTCAACGAACGTACTTTATTTTACTAAAGAAAATAACTGCCCACCTGTTCGCTGAGGAAGCTAACAAAATCTAAAATGGCTGCTGAAAAATAGGTCTGCATCTATGAAAACAAACAAGGATGTTAAAGTCTGAGGAAAACTTTGTTTTACTTCGCTAACACTTTAAAGTTTTATAGAAAGACCACTGAGCTACCGTTCCGCAAAGCGGTTTCAATTTGAGCAAGACGACAACTATAAAGCACCATCTCCGTCTGGCAAATTGAAAAACAGCTCTCATATCACTGAAAACAACTCAAGACTCCAGATGATCCTGACGTTGATCCTGGGAGCCAGAAATATTGATTTGGCTGCTGCTGGACCACTCTGGGGTAGTTCCAGGGGAACACTCTGGGGCTGTTCCAGGGGAACACTCTGGGGTAGTTCCAGGGGAACACTCTGGAGCAGTTCCAGGGGAACACTCTGGAGCAGTTCCAGGGGAACACTCTGGGGCAGTTCTAGGGGAACACTCTGGGGCTGTTCCAGGGGAACACTCTGGGACAGTTCCAGGGGAACACTCTG
>VCRD01001474.1:51200-64919 GCA_006783055.1 Trinorchestia longiramus | reverse complement strand
AGTTGCAAAATGATTCAATTTGGCACTTGAAAAAGGCAAACATTAGGATTTGTTTTCTCTATCAAGATTTTTTTTTTTAGTTATGGCATTGAATAAGATTCCCATTAATAAATTCTTTTTATAATGATTTCCATAAACCGGAGGATTGGATGAAAAGGATTCATTAATGTTTTGAAGTTTGAAATCAAAATAATGTTTTTTTCCGTGTGTTAAAAGCTATTCTGTTCTTTTTTACACAGAAGCAACGCTAATAAGAATTCCCCGAAACTAAAGACAGATATCAAAAATAGTTTTCGCCCATTGAACAAAAAAAATAGATTCTATTGCCATTAGTACAGTACCAACATCCATTGCACCTTGATTAACGCATAGAAGGGTTTCACAAACAAATAAATGAAATAGATGTTACAAACACAGAAACACAAACACAGAAACACAAACACAGAATTGACATAAATGTTCGCTGTAGATGGTGCAGTGATGGTAGCAGTAGACAGTGCAGTGATGGTAGTGATTGACTGTAGTAGACAGCGGCAGTAGCAGTAGTAGTAGACAGCGGCAGTAATAGTAGTAGTAGTCAGCAGCATTAATAGTAGTAGTAGACAGCGGCAGTAATAGTAGTAGTAGTAGACAGCAGCAGCAGTAGACAGCGGCAGTAGTAGTCATTGGCAGTAGGGTGGCAGTACCAGTGGACAGCGGCAGTTGTTGGCAGCAGACGGAGGCAGCAGAATGGTAGTAGACCGTGGCAGTAGACAGTGGTGGTAGTAGTCGACAGTAGCAGTAGATATGAGTAGAGCAGTCGACAGTAATGATATAAATAACAATAGGTGATAGCAGGAGATGATGGTAGTATTACTAGTAGATAATAGCAGATGATTGTAGTCGTGTAGGAAAGGTTTTCTTTGCGACTTGTTCGCTGGCTCGGGCTCAGAGGTCTAAGCGGGTGGTCGACGCGCTGCGGTTACCTTGCTGGTATGCGGTCTACGAGGGCAGCTTGTTTTCCGATGAGGTGCTTATTCCAATGTGGTGCTTTTTACCAAATAGCTTGCTTGTTGTCTAAATTACTTCAGACAATATAGAATAAAAATGTTTGCAAGAAATGAAAAGAAATTAAACACAATGGTTTTGCATGTACGTTTCGATAATGAAACAACACTTTCAGTTCTTTGCTCTATTTTGATTTTATTTGACCAAGAAACACAATACACCAGATTATTTTACACTAGCCTGATGCACATTAAATTAACTACCTTCATGATGTAGGGAAACGTGTTCAAATATTTCATCTCGAACTGCAGTTCTAATGAAAGAGATCAAATTTTGGTAGTTTGCTGCAGACTTGATAAGAATTCAATTAATGATAATGAAGTTGAATGTACAAAACTAACTGAAGATTAGTTCTACAAGGTCTTGCCAAAATCAGTGAGTCCAACATTTCTCCAACCAAAGTCTACGTAACCTGAAATATATTATATTATATAGTGTTTTTTGTGTTAAAACGTATTATATTATATAATCATTATAAATATGACATACAATATGCAGTAATTATTTCCTAGAGTTGATAATGTTCGTAATATAAAACTCAATAACAAAGCTTGTTCTTTTAAGTAAGTTTTCTGGTATTGATAAGTTCCAATACAAAATACGTTTGAGAAAACAATTCCTTCCCATCTACTGAGGTTGATGTTAATTGAATTCAAAACTTGGGATTTAAGAGACTGAATCTTGAACTAAAACAACGCAATTTACTCCCAGCTACTCGTATCGTAAGACACTGCGCCGCACTATTGCCGCGTAAACTTCTGACTGAAGTCTCTCTTTCCTCGCTACTTCTGCCCTTCACATTCCGATAAAAACCAGCCTTGAAGTCCGCCCTTCATCCATCAACGCACGACAGGCTTTGTTGGTGGCCAACAAAAATACAAGTCGGGAGATTCGTTCGCTCATATTTTTGCCCGAAAATTAAACTACCGCGGAGAGGGTCACGCTTTTTACAAGCAGGAAGTCAAAACTGAGGCAGTTGGAGACGTTTGAAATGACTTAAGGGCTACTCGCTGCCTCGGTGGCGGTGATGAATTCATTCAGGTCTGACTCAGACTTCTAGAATTAGAACAGGAATATTGTGCTCCACTTGATATTGTGTAACGCGCTCTGCACAGTCAATACTTCACACAACTTGTGTATCGTTCACCAGCACACATCCACTGTTGGTGCACAAGTTACGTCCCGTTCACTAGCAAACATCCATTGTTAATTGTTATTGCACAAGTTGTGTCCCGTTCACCAGCAAACATCTATTGTTATTGCACAAGTTGTATCCCGTTCACCAGCAAACATCCACTGTTGGTGCACAAGTTGTGTCCCATTCACCAGCAAACATCCATTGTTATTGCACAAGTTGTGTCCCGTTCACCAGCAAACATCTATTGTTATTGCACAAGTTGTGTCCTGTTCACCAGCAAACATCTATTGTTATTGCACAAGTTGTGTCCCGTTCACCAGCAAACATCTATTGTTATTGCACAAGTTGTATCCCGTTCACCAGCAAACATCCACTGTTGGTGCACAAGTTGTGTCCCGTTCACCAGCAAACATCCACTGTTGATGCACAAGTTGTGTCCCGTTCACCAGCAAATATCCATTGTTATTGCACAAGTTGTGTCCCGTTCACCAGCAAACATCCACTGTTGGTGCACAAGTTGTGCCCCATGAGTTGATGTTGACTTGCAATTTAATAGTTTGACTTGATATTTTTTGCCAACGTGTGATGGGTTATCATAACGTGTGTTGGTATTTTTTCTCCAGAGTAAATAACGACTATTCCGGTCACTCGTGGAACTTTGTCAAATTCTAAACTATTTCACTTTTTTCGTGAAAATATCTCAACTTTTTGACGGCTGCAGCCGCGTAAAAGTTGAGGCCACCTGGATTTTGTAACTGAAGAGTATGGTGCCTCTGTTAATGTAACTGAAACTAATTGCCCTTTACGATCTATTAAAACTAATAAAATGGTCGTATCCTACATTTTTCAATTAATCCTTCAAAATTTGAGTGTGTATAACACTACGTAACTGGATGTGATTGATAGTATTCATTCACGAAACTGTATTACATAAAAAGAATATGGCACACGATTTGTGGAACTCATTTTTCAAAAGTATTCCATGAGCAACTTTTTCTGGCAGCTGGTTTGTTCGAATTGGCATGCATCTCGTTGCAAAAGAAGCATTGCAAATTTTCAGTACGGACCCTATAAGACAAAAATCGAATTGAGTAATGAATAAAATTATCTAAATACAGTATTTCCTGTACAAGCACAAAAACAGGTTGCACGGCTTCTTTTCAGCACGATATTTGACATGAGGATTTAGCATTAAGGGAACCTTCGAAGCTTTTTCTAGCCGAGGGAAAAGAATCCGCGAGCAATTCCATTGAGCAGCGCAAGCTTGGATCTGTGCAGGCAGGGGCAGTCAGATATTGCAGCGAGCAGTTTGGTCTTGCAGTCTCTATTCACAATTCAGTTTTAGAGGCTCTGCTCAAAAGAAAAGGGAGTTTACGTCCTACGCTTGATATCTTGACTCTGAAGGCTGACATGTCGATGGCATTTGAGAAGAAGCCGTCTTGTGTTTTCTCTATGCTTGTTTAGACGCCGAGGGATGCGAGCCAAAAAAGGAGGGAAAAGAAGCCCTGATAGAAAGTACGTTTCGGAAGCAAATGCAGCGGTCCATGCGATTGCTTTTCGGACTTTGACCGGTATTTTAAATGAGTTTCATAAGAATTTTTTCCATATCAGATTCATGCAAAAAATAGGAGCATATGAAAATTCTACTGCCGTACACTTGAAAAAATAAAAAAAACATATGTATTCAATAACAGGGATGTACAAAATTTCTCAGTCATTCAATGCGTTGTGATGAAAACTTACTTTTTTCCATATACTTGGTCTTCGATACTTAAGAGTGCAAGATTATCCTCTATTCAGGAGGGCAGTAAACTACCACCACACTCATATGAACAAGGCTGTTTGTGTTGCCTGGCGTGTTTTCAGACGTGGTTTTGGTTTCAATTATGAAAGTGAACATAATTTATAGAATTGATCATTCGAATTATAGAGGCTTTTAAAATACATAAAAGTTTTATACCTATGTATAGAAGATGAAATAAGAAGATATATATATAGATATAGATATATATATATATATATATATATATATATATATATATATATATATATATATATATATATATCAATGAACGTGATTTCTCTGAAGAAAACATGATGTGCATTTAATTCGACAATACTTATTCTTACACTATCACAGTTTCAGTTGAGGATATTTAAGCGAATATTCATGGTGCAATTACACGAAAAAAATGTGATTAACAAATCAAAACGTAAAATACGCAAGCTAGTGCGATAATTTTTCTTGGAAATTGCTAAATTCTAAAATAATGAATTTCGAATTTTATACCAACGTGCATTGATAAGCTTTGCATTCAATAGGATTTAGAAACCAAAAGCACATGAGTTTCTCTTAGCAGACTATCTTTGATCCACAAGGAAAAACAGACATTTAAATTGTTAACAAGAACAGCTCGCATTTCAGATACGACGACACTTGTTATTGAAGATAAAAGTGCCGCTGTATCCAAAGATGTTTTTGGGGGAGGTGAGTGAAGCCTTTCTACAAAAGACACTTTCAATAGTGCCATGACTCACAGCTCCCTCGTGCATAATTCATGAGTTACTCAGACGTCTCTTCTGGACGTGGTGTGTTCGAGAGCCGTTCGTTCCTTTGAAGACTTCACTGATAAATTGCAGCACTTGGCGGTGCTGCTGACGCTGGGGATTTTTAGTCCCTAAAATTCTTTAGGGAACCGCTGTCTTTGGTAGACTGAAGCAGACGCAATTTTTCATGCGCTCCTTGTGAATAGTACTGTATATTTTTTCCATTCTTACACATGGTACGGTATATTCAGGTGACAAATACTTGCCGATGGGCAATAAACTAAGTGAATGTTATTTTAGGGATACATTAAGGGGATGGCAGAAATTCGGACGAGAGACAATCGTAGGATGTGGTTGATTTCTAAAAACAATTGATGAGTGACAAAATTTTGATATATCAGAAGAAAATAGGATAAGACGATAGGATTGTATACAGTAAATTAATTTGTTCAAATAAAATAATCAGATTAATAAACACGATAAACAGCACAGACTCAAGGTTTAGAACATCGCTGAACCATTTTGTCAATTAATAATATTTAATTGTGAGTTCAACAGATTTTACAAAGTTTCAGGATTAACGATGATCACTGAAAATATGTAACATCAACTAGCAAAGTTGCTGTGCAATAGAATATGTGTTTCATAAGCACCATCTACCCTCCTTCACGACATGGTCGACAATATGCAGCACCTGACGCAGAAATGTCTTCAAGCATCTGGAGACATTTCCAGCATTTTCTGCAAAAGAAACTGCAATAATAAGTAAAATATTACCTATAATAAAACATTACTTCGGCCTTTTCCTGCTGCACAGTAAATTTTTGGACATCTGAATCAACACTATAAAATAAACGCAAAAATTTATTTTGTAGCAGGAAAAGGCAGAAGTAATGTTTTATTATGGGTAATATTTTACTTATTTACTTATATATATATATATATATATATATATATATATATATATATAAATTACATATTTATATATATATATATATATTATGTAATATATATATATATATTACATAATAATATATTATTACATTTATTACATTACATTATTACATTTAACTACCAAGGTGCCAAAATATACCAATATATATATTGGTATATTTTGCACCTTATTAGTTAAATATTGGTAGTTAAATCCGTAAACTTTCTGATTAGGTCTGATATAATATGTCGCTTTAAGTTTTTCCTTCAAATGCATGATATTAAAACCTGTTATTTTAAACGGGTATACTCACTAGTATCAAATAAAACAGAACTGAAGCGTTTCCTCGATGTCTCAACCGATTTTTCCTGGAAGGTTTTACGAAAGCAACTAGATTTTGGTCGAGAAAATTCATCGCCCAGGAATCGATAAGCGTGAAGCTTTCCCATTGATTCAATATTGGATCATTATAGCCCCTCGCATATGTATCTTCTGGCCGAGCTTTCTTGCTCGAAGAGGGTTACAAATAATTGTTTAACACGCAGTCAAAAACTGATCAAGAACTTTTTTCAATGGTAGTTATGGGAAAATGTTGACAACTATTTCTTTCATCCCTTCTTAGGTCTGAATTTTTATAATGAAATAAAATTTACCTTTTGTACCATTAAAACTGTCTTCAAAGAAGACAAGCATCATATGTGTTATTGGAAAATAAAAGATTATTGAAGTGTTATGTATACAATTTTATGGACAACTTAACCTATCAAAAATGAGCAGTTTAATCCAGTCATGGTAATTGACCACCCATTTCATTGTTGTATTTTAAGAAGATTCATAAATGAAACTTAGTATTACACAACTGCTTATAAAAAATCTGTAACAATGTACTTTTCCTACAGTCACTGATGCCGTCGTCTACGTGCTTCATGCCATCAAACTAAACATTACTGACACGTTATCCACCAATTGCAGAATTTAAAAGTAATATTAACTAAAAAACCTAGAATTTTTCTTGGGATTCATCATTCGGAAAAACATTACAGTGGATATTTAAGCGATCAAGTATGTATGTTTCTACAGTCGATGATATGTGGAATTAAAAGACGAACAGAGAAGCGCAAATTCTCTCGGTGCTTTGGTCCTGCAATGTCAGTATGAATTGAAGAGGAATCCTAGCTACCCACCCAAGACAGCTACACTATTGAAAACTGGTATATTAGTGCTAGTTTCATACTGTTGGACAGTGATATGCTCTAAGAATGTTTCTGAAATGTTTCTGAAAGGGTGCTTCAATATGCTACTGCTGGCTTACTGCAGCAAAATTCATTCTCCAAGCCTGTATACACTAACTCGCTTTTATGATGACAATGTCAGTCAAAATAAATAGTTAATGGAAACCTTGTACCGCTGACGAAAATGATCATGAGGCAAAGAAATCCCACCCATTAAGCTGAACTAATGTCTTTGCATCACGATAGACACTTTTTAAGGGAGAAAAACTCAAATCAAAACTGCGTTCAGAATCTCAATAAATGAAGCTGTGATCCTGTAACAGTTTCCGCTGTGTTATTTTACTTGAATCTTCTTAGTTACAGCAGTAAAGGCACTGCCCAGGTTCATGGAAAGTGCAATGAACGTTCCCTGAAGTTGGTGAGCCTACCTATACCCTGATCGAGAACTTCTGGACTTGAGATGCAAGGTGTGGCCTCAGATGTTGTAACGATTTGATCGGAAACTTTGGAAAAGGTTTACCGATAAAGCTGATAATACAAGGTCATGTTTTTTGGAAACAACGATATTTAACTCTTCATATTGAAGAGCAGCGCAAACTGAAGTTCGCGTAAATCGTTCGTTCGATTTCCTGGGCGGAAATAAAGGAGGTGAACAATGGCCTCAGGTCGGACGAACGGGCGGCTCGTGCAGCAAAAGTTCAGCTTTGGTGCGTGATTGTGGACGGAAAAAATAAAGCCTTAATAAGACAAATGACTCTAACTTGCTGGAATATTTTAAGGTTGTTATACTGAAGCACACTGCAACTTTTTTCTGATAGAGAGTTACAGTTTGAAATCTTGGGAACATGTGTGAAGAAAATAAGATTCACAGATATGAATTCATAATACTATTGTGTGGTAAAATTAAGACGTTATAAGAGCTAATATACCTCCGAATTTATGGCTTCTACTTTACATACAGCATGCACATTTTTATTACAATCATTTTCACTTCCCTACGATGGTCAAATATTGTTTACTGTCTAGTGCAAGACCTCAGGTAAGCATCAACGAACATCATCGTCCAAAAACACTGACAGTACGACAAATTAATGCACTCTTTTCCGTTAAACGTAAGCAAAATTGACTCTAATTGTCAAGCGCTTATTAAAAGAACGGCACTCTACTTCTAGTTTTGAGCTGCATCAAGCTATTCATTTTATTACATCAGATGTCCAAGTATACAAATCGTGCTCGTGCCCTCAGTGATTTAGGTTCCCAGCTTTGAAAAATGGACGACCACCGCTGGGCAACACCGATTGATGTCGCCATGTCCCATTTGTCAGACGCGATCTTGATGTTGAGATTAGCAGGGAAGCGAGAGCAGCGTGTGAAAAATGTTTGCTCCCTGGCCGGTGTGGGATGAAGAACTGGAATGATATGTGAACCTTCTGCAATTAATTGAGGGTCTTTCTGGCCTCTTACGAAGAGTAAGCATTCGGGATAATTTATTCGAGATAATTTTAGCAAAAGACTTTGGAGTTAAATTGAAGTGTTACGTGAAGTAACGTTAATTCGTGCCTAAATAAAGTGTAGAGAAAATCGCATTTAATGGTTCCATTATAGCACTTGAAGCAAATTTATTTAAAATGAAAATAAACCCTACGAAACGTATCCTTCCCGACTGCAAACCAATGCTACATGATAGTTCATACATTATTAAACTTTTCGGTGAGCATAAATTGATTTTGCCCGTATGGCTCTAGTTAAAGTTTCTTCATACAATAACCCAATTTTTTCGTGGCAGTTTTTTAACGCCAAAAAATTTGCCGAATAATTTGAAATAAACAGTTGGCTGATAAACTTTGTTTTGTTTTGTCCTCAAAAACTACGTTTAAACAACATTTAATTCCGCCTTTTTGCATGCAGTAATTAGATCTCAATACGCTTCAATATTGTGTCGTTGGCGCTGCAGGTAGCAAAATTGCGCTAAAATTCGAACTCCTGATGTGTGTTTAACGCCAGGGAGAATCTCCTATCTTCTCCAATTGTGCAACGAGCACAGGGGGAAAAATCCATTCAATTCTCCCTGAATCTCCGTTCCTTGAGGAGAAAATGCTGGAAAAGTTCAGTGGGCCTGCGCAGTTTTAAATAGGAGCTCATTAGCTTCTCATTTCCTTAATTGGACTTTGGGTGATTTTTTTTCGGACAGCAGCCCAGAAGTTATAGCAAAATTTAGATCCAATTTTACTCTTCAAAATCAACTACGGGGACAAACTTTCAAGCAGTGGTGAAGAAAGAAGTGTTCCAACAACATCAGGAGCAGGTGGATGTTCTTAACACTAGGATAAATTGGAAAATTAGGACACAGTTTCGATAATAAAATAGCTATTTACCTTCGCTGTAGCGTATTCCTAGTAGGGGTTTCGTAACGTATACACAAAAGTGTCATGAATACATGCAATATTGAACGTTTTCCTTGCGTGAAATAAAGATAACGAACAGAATTGAAGAAAATTGTTTGACAACCTGAGATTTCAAACTGAAAGCAGGATCGCGAATTCTACGTCTGTGTGTCCATTTTTCATCTCGGGTATCACCATAATGTAAAATTTTTCTGCACTGCTCTTTATTTTTGAATGGGAAAGAACACACAAAATAGTCTGAAGCAGCCGTCAGTGTACTTTCCATCAGTTCAGTCAGTAGCTCTTACATGACGTAATTCTTTCTGCAGAAATTATTTCTTTGTCAAACTATCCTTGCGTTTTGCTGAATAAAGGCGAGGCCATGCGTTCCTACAGCACCTGCCCTTTAATGTCTTCCAAGGCAGAAGAAGCTCATAATATTCTTAAGTATTTTGCCAGGGCTTGTGCACTTTGCCAAGGGTTTATGCACTTTGTCAGGGTTTACGCACTTCGTCAGGGTTTACGCACTTTGTCAGGGTTAAACCACTTTGTCAGGGTTAAACCACTTTGTCAGGGTTTACGCAATTTGTCAGGGTTAAAGCATTTTGTCAGGGTTTACGCACTTTGAGGTTCCAAGTCCCTGCGTAATGAAGGCTTATGCGTTGTGCTGGGTACTTCACAATGTACCATGCCCTTGAAAAATGTACACCACATAGAAACATCGTACAGGGGACTGCACAATGTGCCAACATCATCGGCTGGTAACTCTGTTATAAATGTTCAAACAATGTCATTGAAGACCTAAAAATTTGGGAACACTTGTAGATTTTTAGTTTCTTTGTAAACAGATATTTTAACGTATAGCTTGTTGCTTAACTTGTAATGGAAATGACCTTTAAAAATTTTTCAAACACTTTTTAGGCTGTAAATCTAGTTTTAAGTTAGCGTGCTTCGTAAATACATTATTCGACTGTTTTGATTGCAATGTATGGAATAAACATTTTTATTTTGCTAATTGATTTAGAAAATAAGATGGTAAAACCGGACGATAAACAATTTAATGGACAAAAATCATTAATTTATCCAGAAGTTAGTCATAAAGATGCTATCGTCACTTTGTCAAGACGATATTGTCACCTTGTCAAGACGCTAATACCACGTTGTTGAGATTTGTTACCACCCCTAGATCCCTTAAAATTTGACAATTGAAACCTAATACACGGAATGTAAACAAGATACCACCAATTTTGCACAAAATCAGACCCACCTTGCTGTTTGTTTTGAGTTTGCACACATTCTTTAGCTGTAAATATACGACTTACCAATACAACTTGAGGGATAACTGCTCATTTAGGGCAGATATTTTGAGTATATTGAACGACTATAACATGTGAAGCAAGGATTCAAGGGGCAGTTGTGCTAGGATTAGAATAAATCCTGAAAACTGTTTTTTTTCAAGATCCGTTTCCTCAACAAGTCATTTTTTGATGAAAAAGTTAAGTCTGAGTGTCTCAACGTAAAACGTGAATTTTTTACTTTGTCCCTTACGTATTTTTAACGCAATTAAAAAAAATATATTGACTTAAAAAAAGTAAACAGAAACTTACAAGTACTCGTATGTACTGACAAGAGACCTGTGTGTTTAAAAGTAATTTCCAAAGTACCATTTGAAAGAAATTAACAAAAATCAAAATACAATCACGTTTTTTTACTCCAGTTAATGGTCTTGTGAGAAAAGAAGATTTCGTTCGTCTCAGGGACCAACATCAGCTGCTGAATGCCGCTTACAATTTAGAAAGGAAGATCTCACTGAGAATTTTTACCTCGTTGGTTTGAATGCGAAGTGGAGACCCGAAGCAACAAAAAAGATTCCTCCGTTCACAGTCTTTCGCAATCGCCTTGCGATTTTTTCAAGACTTCGAACTTTTGGGTTCAGGTTAAGCCGTTAACTGGGGCACATGAGCTTGTTTATAGCAGAAATCTGTGCAGGTAGTTTCCATGCAGGATTTCAGCCGTAAAAGTTAGATTTTAGGAACATTTTAATGACAAAAGTTTTGAGTTTCCTTCGAAGTGGTTATTTATGAGCTTCAAAAAGTATTGTGAAGCAAATTCGTCGCTGCTGTAAGGCAAAATTAAATCAAACAGTTTTGAAGCTTTCTTCAGAATTTTGGGTCCTTTAGGCAGCTCATCCGTATTTATGATACTAGCCTGGAAAAATAGATGTAAAGGAATTTCGCTTTGAATATTTCTTTTTTCAAACATGCAAAGGCGAGCAAGAGGGCGGAAAATGAATTCATGAACAGAGGCTGGCAGCTCTGGGAGAAGCAATGTCAAAAATGGGAACAAAAAGGAAACCTTTAACTCAAAAAGAAGAGGTATTGAACATGCAAAACATATATGCTATTTTTTCGTTATTAGTCTTCTTTTTCTCAAGTGAAGATGCTCCTTCGAAAAAGCGGCGTAAATTGTTAAGTGAACAAAAAAGAAACCTGAGAAGCAGTTTATCTCAACGAGGACAAGATTCATTAAAAAAATGTCCGATTTTTCCACTCACCGATTTACTATCATACTTACATAATAGACAGTGTATCTCCACCTCTATCTCTTTCTATCTTTGGGTGTCCGTCCCATTACTTCCTATCTATTATTAAGGAAAGATTATTGAACTTGAATCAAAACGGGTGTACATGTATTATAAACATTGTATTGTGGATACCAAAGGGACCGGATCACTATAAAATGCCATTTTTTCCTGTTATTAGCCTTCTTTTCCTACATGGCCATGTTATTGGTAGATCAGATACAGAAAGGAAGTTCTGTATATATTCATGAAAATATTAATTTAAAACACAATAACGCGTCAACAATCTTTAATACATTCGTCATTGTAAAAATTTCATATTAGTTAAACCCAATCCATAGAATTTCCACGGAAACTATCTAGTATAGTATGATTAAGTGGTGATGGTGTCCGAGTGAGTTTATACAGGGTGGTGCATAAGTAACGCACCTTTTTAAAAAATAATAATAAATAAACTATGAAAGGTATAACGATGGGGATAATTGCAAACGATAGAGGAACTCTTAAAGTTAATTTACATGTCGTATCTTGTCTACAAATACCCAGTGTATATTGCGGTAATACTTTATTTATTATTAATTTTTTAAAAGGGTGCGTTACTTATGCGCCACCCTGTATAAAAATGGTGGTAAGGGACAATACGAGTAGGTGAATATAAACGTTAGCAGAGCGAAGGAAAGCAAGGATGACTTGTGTTCTGCTGTAATAGTGTTTGACCTCACATTTTCTTTTAAAGCAATAAGGTCTATCCACACCTATTTTTACCCTTACAAGGTATACCTTCACATTTCCCTTTACGGTAATGAAGTTTACCCTCACATTCCTCTTTACGATAACGATGTCTAACCTCACATTTCCCTTCACGATAACAAGGTCTACCCTCACATTCCCTTTACGATAACGAGGTCTAACCTCACATTTCCCTTTACGATAACGAGGTCTACCCTCACATTCCCTTTACGATAACGAGGTCTAACCTCACATTTCCCTTCAGTCACTACAATCAGAGATTCCACTTGAAAGTTTTTAGATGGGCTAATTTAAATTCGACTGCAGTAGTTTGAGAGTGTTTAGAAACACATAACAATTAATTATTATCACATGATTTAGAACTATGGCCAAGTCAAAAAAGTACAAAAATTACATTTAAAATTAAAATTTACCGTAAACATGGAAGTTAACATTAAACACCGAGGTTGGCAGTAAACAAAGAAGTTGACAATAAGCATGGAAGTTGACAGTACTCCCGCTTTCATGTCACAAACTGTCAAAATAGGACGTATATTTAATGATAGCGCGGTGCTTCCATAACGTACAAATATTTGACGTTCTGTGGTATGTCTCAGTGGTACGTTTCTGTGGTACGTCGAGCTGCTATCAGTTCAAAACTGGATGTTTAAATGGAAATCCTGGCATCGATGAGTTCAAGCAACAGAATTAGATATTAGTTTTGTTTTTGCAGTAGATCAAAGATTGCATCATCTATGTATCAAAACAAAGGGATTTCATATTCTTTTGAGTCCTACACAAACTCAAAGGCAATACGACACAAACTCAAAGGCAACATGACACAGAGCAAAGACAACACGACACAAAGCAAAGACAACACAACAGAAATCAAAGACAACACGACATAAAGCAAAGGCAACACGACATAAAGCAAAGACAACACGACATACAGCAAAGACAACGCGACACAAAGCAAAGACAACATGACATACAGCAAAGACAACACAACACAAAGCAAAGACAACACAACTCAAATCAAAGACAACACGACATAGAGCTAAGACAACACGACATAAAGCAAAGACAACACAACACAAATCAAAGACAACACAACACAAAGCAAAGAC
>VCRD01001474.1:4214-51159 GCA_006783055.1 Trinorchestia longiramus | reverse complement strand
TAGAGCTAAGACAACACAACACAAAGCAAAGACAACACGACATAGAGCTAAGACAACACGACATAGAGCTAAGACAACGCGACATAGAGCTAAGACAACACGACATAGAGCTAAGACAACACGACATAGAGCTAAGACAACACGACATAAAGCAAAGACAACACAACACAAATCAAAGACAACACAACACAAAGCAAAGACAACACGACATAGAGCTAAGACAACACGACATAAAGCAAAGACAACACAACACAAATCAAAGACAACACAACACAAAGCAAAGACAACACGACATAGAGCTAAGACAACACGACAAAAAGCCAAAAACTGAAGCAGCTCCCAGCACACTCTGCAACTCAGCTTCAGCATCTTTCCTTCTCATTCCTCAAAATTTCCCGGCCTATCAGACATCGATGGACCGTCATACTTGTTGCCTCTGTGCCCACGCCTCACATGACGTAAAATAACACAACTTTATTATATGCCAGCATCATTTGAACGCTCAACGACACTGCTACTTTAAAGAGCTCAAAGTTAAATAAATTAATGTATCCGAAGAATTAAGCTCCAGTCTTATATAGGCTTTAATTCACAATTAGACGCAATTTGCTTCCTTCACCCCTCGGTTGTGTGTTTTGTGTGAACAAAATTTATTTGAAAATTTGAATTATAAAATTAGTTTATCCTCCACTTCATCATGAAATGCTTTTTGCAAATTTATTGTGTTGATTTTTCCCAGTTGCATGACGTTAAACACAAGCCAATACTGGATTTCAATGATGTTTAAAATAATTTATTTGTGCTTAACATGAATTTTATGAGTCTTTCGCGATAACATTTACGTTTGAGTGTACGTATATTCTTTATTATTTTCTATTTAAGCATTTATAAAATTACTAGAAGTTAAATTAATTTCAAACACATTAATTGAGGAGAAGCTTCAAACTATTTCTGTACTAATGTTCTACAAAACAAGACTACAAGCGATCTATCCTGATGTTGTATGTGTGGTCTATTTATGTGCACACAGGCGTACTCTGGGAGACCCAGCGTAACAAGATATGAAATTAAACTGATACAACTCAAAAATTAAGATCAAAGTTTTTATTGCAGTATCCACAATACAGTGTTACAACACATCTAACCGTACAGTAGCCGTTGAGTAACGGTTACTGTACGGCAGTAGCCGTTGACCAACGGTTACTGTAAGGCTGTATGTATTTCCTATTCGTGAATGGAAAATTACGAGGTTAAAAGTAGGGCTTTAACTTCTCATCAGATCTGGCACATCATCCACTCAAGAGTTCAATTAAGTGCACTCCATAGGTAGACCCATAAATGTGCACCCATCCATCGTCAGGGCTCACAGCCTAATAGCTACCATTAGCGGAGATGCTGACAATGCCAGCTGTCTAATGGTACCTCCATTACTTCAAAGGGTTCGTGAACTTCAATGTTCTAATGGTCTCATTATGACGCTGTCTCATTACTCTGAGATACAAATGATGATTTTAATATAAATGCATGTATTCAGGCCTTTGAAATTCCAAAAAGTTCATACACTTATCAATCATATTTGACAAGTATATGAACCGTAATCAAGCAAAAAATGTCGGTAATTTATTTATTCGGGTTAGCTAACACTGAGAGTAAAAAGAAAAAAATCGCAAACTTCATTGAAACTGGTGTAGCAGAGAAAGTTGAGATTTATAGATGCATACTAGGTGCATTCAAGTCTTAACACCTCCGATGTTTTTAATCACGACTGGAAACAGAGAGATGCAGTTGGTTTAAAATACGCGTACACGTGTTTTAAACGTGTGTCACAGATGCAGCACTGTACAGCGCACAGAACTCTAGCTGCAATGGCGAAATTAAGACGGTGTTTTAAACTTAAAATGGCCAAAGGTGCCTGTGCCTGTGCATTCATAGAGCTGACTGACATTCGTTTCAGGATTGAAAAACGGCATTCATATCTCAACCATTGCCACAATTGATAAAAAAAAGTCCCGTTCATGCCGTCATTACGCATTAACATTGCCTGGCAACATACCACACGTGAAAATGGGTAAAATGATGGGTAAATATATTTGTGCCCTAGAAGTACTGGTGTGCTGTAATCAACACGCTTCGAATAATAGGCCAAAACATAGTGGTAATGACCATCAAAATCACGGTAACTGGTAACAGCAGGTCTATATCAAGATTTGTCCAACATATCAGAAACTTCCGTCACATATTAATCTTATGTTTGCATTACCAGTACTTTCATATTTTTAATTATTTGCTTCGGACAGCTTCAATGACATTTTATTTGTTACAATTTTGAGATCTCATGCTGATTCCAATATATTTTCACACTTATCGTTGTAATCCATATAAAGTCGTCAACAACAGACCACCTTCGTATCGTCTGCATTTGCTGCAGTTCATGCATCATGTGTGAACCATCACAAGGCGTATAAAGATTTTTTGCTCATGCACGTGTCTTGTAAACTTAATTTTTGCAGGTGGACTTTAAATAAAAACATACTATTAGGCATCAAAATCGCAGAACTACGATTGTTGTACACCTACGTCATCTAAAAACCTAATTTCACTTACGGATGTGAAATACATGAAGCTTCAAGTCTTTCCATTACAACCTACTACTGCCACACTCTCTGTGATTGTCATTCTCGTTTTTGGAAAAGTTTTGTTCCTCTTTTTTTTGGGGATGAACAGACAATAAAGATCAAAACGCTCAACTAATGAAACTAGTGTACCTCTAATTCTCGTATGAATTGTGTGCGTTCAATCTGCTCCTTTTTATTTTCCAGCGCTGGAATTTTGCTTGGTTCTTGTGCGCGCTTTCGCTCGCGTTTGGCATTCGTAGTGCTCACAAAACTCTACGGCAGTTTTGCTCCGCATTCCGCTGCTCGTCACAACAAGCAGCAGGGGTGCTGCTGCTTGATCATAATATTGCGAGCACAGCATTTTTACGAGCTCCAGTTTGCCCTGCAAACAGACAATGGCGAACTACAAAACGAAGGATTCGTTCAACTGCTATGAAATGAAGATTTCGAGAATGTGTTGGGCGTGGACGTCGCCGTCGAGTTCAACCAGAAAAATCTGAATATCATCATGCATGACCCAAAAAAGTGCCATTCTGGAAAAGTCTAGTAAGCAGGCAAAAAATACACAACTAGCATTTTTTTCAGCTGCGCTAAACTTTTCTAAAACGAATATTTCTGAGAGAGCACATGATTCTTTTATTTTAAAGCGTGTTCAATGCATGTTTTTCAAGAAAATTTGAATTTAATTTACTGTTACTCAATTACACAGAAAAAACAAGAAGTGAATAAGATCAGTGAAGGATCCCAATCTTGTACAACCACAATACTGTACATACAGCTGAGTTTGATTCCCAAATTCATTCCTGGAAATATTATTTTCTTGAAGCTTCTATATTTATCTGTTTTTTAGTAATATGTACAGGAACTAAAACAATGAGACGCTGTGTCATGGGAAATTCAACCTTCAGACCCTCAGAACAGGCCATTTTTTCTAAAACCATCAGGAGCAATCCCTCTCCAACGAAAGAATTATGTTCATCCTCGAAGAGTTCAGGAATCTGTTGCTGTTGTTGGTGCTCCTGCTGGTGCTGCTGCTAGTGTTCCTACTAGAGCTGTCGCTGGTACTCCTGCTGTTGCTGGTGGTGCTGGTGCTCCTGCTGGTACTCTTACTGGTACTCCTGCTGGTGCGGGTTCAACTGTAAGTGATGTGTTTCTGTAACTGTGTGCTCCCCAGGTGCTGCTGCTGCTGGCTTCAACGCTTGCTGCTGGACAGAGAAAAAACGTGATGGCCAATGTAATAACATGTCTGGAAACTCCTCATCCATCACAACTTGCTGGCGATGGCAAGTTTTTTTAGATATGACTGCAGAGAAAAATGAAGCTTACAAACCTATTACGATAACATAAAATATTTTTGGTACGAAATGAGCACGTTTTTTCACAGGGCCATCAAAAATATAGCAATTGGGATGGAAAACATAAATCCATTGACGACACCCGTAAAAAGAAGCGTTCGTGCGTCTAGCAGTACTGAGTTGCTATGGTTGTTTTTACAAAATTCAGGAACGGATTTAATAAACCAACCACGCTTGTGCCTCGAAATTAAAACTTTTCCAAAAGTGCCTGTACTTCTCAGAAATAAGCTTACTTAAGCAAGTGCTTCGTTCCCACGAGTTGAATGAACTTTTACAAAGAATTACCGGAATATATAAGAAAGAAATGTCCTTAGCAACTACACTGAGACACATCT
Source organism: Trinorchestia longiramus (assembly GCA_006783055.1). NCBI lineage: Eukaryota > Metazoa > Arthropoda > Malacostraca > Amphipoda > Talitridae > Trinorchestia > Trinorchestia longiramus. The sequence continues at coordinate 46,854 of VCRD01001474.1, read as the reverse complement.
AGACAGCACAGACCCGCAGTTTGCCTCTCCAGAAAACTGTTAGGACGCAATTGTTGGACAATGGACGTTGATTAACGCAGTTCCGCCAGCCTTTATTTTGGTTCACGTCTTATTTATTTGGTTGGAAGCCCCAACTCTGGTGTTGCTTGTGGGGACAAAGAAATATTAGTGTGTGAGTTGTGTCCAGTTTGTCTCGTGCCTGTGAACTGAGAGTAGAACTGGCGTCTGCATAGTTTACCAAAGGAACAAAGTCCTTACGAATTTTTCGCCCAATACTTACCGTTGCAGAAGATTCAACATCAGTGCTGGTCTTTGGCTTAGCACGATTTGAAACAATTCTGCCAGGCACCATAACGATAAAGTTCACGTACTTCACTATATCAGTTGTTATTGTAATTATATCCCTGGTTTAACCACTGCACCTCACTGCGTCAGTTTTTCATCAAGCTATTACAAATAATTTTACCTATCTACAACACGTCCTTATTGCCCTTATACTACACACCCCAGCTACCCATCTATTAAATATATGTTCATACAACCCACTACTATGTGCGTATGTACATTGCTTTATTATCCATTTATTATATGTTCTAATCACATTCCCACGTGTCAATTATGCTCGGAAAAATTTGGCAAAGACATCTAAAAACGTAATTTAAAATTTATCGACTCATATTGAAAGATTTTCATTCCATCAAACCTCTCAAAATGCACAGGAAGGAAACATTACTACTAAAACGAGCACTGAGAATTTAAGCATGCCTATTGAAAAGCTAAATGCACTTATTTAATTTCTACTGATTCATGACATAAAAAGAGGAACTTGCATACATCATGAGATGTTGCATGCAACATGTGCGAAGACGCCAAAGATAAGTTTTGAGTAATCGCCATACCAAGTTTACAAAATATAAATTTTTCAAAACATTGTTACCTATATGCATGTTAATGTGTTCTTGGTCAAATTTAGAAGTTAATTACGTAATCAATCTTTCCTGTAAGATTTCGGTACCATAGAAAACGAATATTTTCGCTGATGGTGTCTTTGCCCTTGTGGCACTGAGAGCCTCGTCTTATAAAAGGGAACAAGATCTTTATATTCTACTCTCGTGCTCTGAAATCTTCAGCTGAATTTTATTTTGTTCTAATTGCAATTTTTGTGTTTTAAACGACTTTTCTAGAAGCCCCTGTCTGAGGCTGCCAACTTAGCAGCGCTGCAAACTTATCGTCTGTATAAATTTAATTTAATTCTAATATTAACTTGTCCCAAGAATTTTGGTGCTTGCGCGAGACTAAAGCTCCTGCTGCTGCAAGATCCATGGAACTTATCGCATTTTTCCTCATGAAGTCGAGGACATTCTTGTTAATTAAATTTAGGCGACACAAGCACGTGATCTTTAGACCACTTTTGAAAGGCTCCAGCTAAATTAACCGGCACAAACACGGAACTTTTATCGATGCTCTATATTAAGCTTGTTCCAGCCCAAGGCAAAGATGTTCGCTCGCGACTGAGAAGGCTGAAAAGTTTTCCGATATTGGTTCTTGTGACGGAATTAAAATAGTTATTCAATAGCCCCAAATGAGGGCCTCGAAGTTCTAATGAAAGCACGGCTACTCCACTCCACTGAAGCTTCTCTTCTATATTAAGAAAAATATCCTGCTTTCAACAAAAAATATTCAGTTTTCAACAAAAACTGTAAATTTTTGATAAAATATCCAGTTTTTGGCAAGGAAGTACTTAACTGATATTAATATTAAAGAGATCGTTACACTGTAGTTTGACTTTGCCTTTTTCTGGACTGCGTGTTGTGTACAGAAGTACCATGTTTGGGTTATTTTTAAATTTTTTAAATTTTGTCTTAGGGAAAAACTAAATGTGATTTCTTTTTTTACACACGCAAAACAATGACTTCGATTTTGTTCGTTAACTTATCTGAAAAGCTTTATAAATTCTAGTAATCCTACGTTAGGTAATTATATCTAATGTTGAAGAATTGACATGATTAAGTAATAAAGAATTACTTTATATTACGTATGTATAGTTCATAAAGAGACAATACAAGTAAAGCTGTTACCGCATATGGAAGGCGATCCAAAAAATAAGCGGTCTTTATTTGCGTATATTTTCCAGCGTAATATGAATCAGCGTTAAAATATTAGTAAAATGATGTATTTTTACAGAAGATCCTAAGTCCTGGATGTAATTAAAAAAATATTAATTTGGAGTTTCAGGCATCCCATAGCACCTCCAAAATTATTTTTACGTTTTTCAAATTAATATATTCGAGAAATATTTTATTTTATCTTGTTCACTATATGAGGCTTGAGAAGGTAATGACTTCGATGGTTGATTAGTGAATGAGGTCATGAATGGTGTTTTTCCGGTCCAAATCGACACACGTTGAAGGAATTCCTCTACTGATCCATCCCTGCCCTCGTGCTCTACACAACTATTCAATTCATTCACTTCTAAGACTTCATCTAGTGAATATCATTCCAATAAAGTCTTTTAGAAATTCCCTCATTACGCAAATTTTACTTAAAAATTACAAATTTCTTCATAGGGGAGGATTCCTGATACGGCAAATGATTATTATTTTGATTTTGTCCAGTAGTCTGGATGTTATATCAAAATGTAATAGAATATCAAACGCATCATACCAACATTTATGCAGGTTAAATTATATTTGTTTTATAAATACGAAGCCTATAAGCAACTGCTATTTATACTCAAAAGTCAGAGGATTTATTTTCTTAATTTTGAAGACAAACCAGTGACTACAGAACCTGTGAGTAGTGTTGGTCGACGACTAAGCACAAAAAAAAATTTAAAAAAGCATGGCTATCACTAGTAGCAATATGATGCGGGTAATTTCTTTTTTGAAGTGTGTTGTCGCAGTTTATATTCCGACTACGATATTTAGGGTTTCAATAAAGTCTCATATAAAAGTCTCTCATAAAGTCTGGACAACACTTCTTTCACATACTGGATCCCTGAAAAATACAATCACAAAATGTGATTACAAACTTTAATAAACACCAAATATAAAAAAAACAAATCTGAATGAAATATCTTAGCAATTACATTCATAACACATTTTTGAAAAGGTGGTAAAGAGACTTTATAGACACCCTGTATGCATGAGTCGAGCAGAAGGTGTTACACGATGCTCCAATAGAAAGGCCAAGCAACTTTTGAAACTTTGAGGAGTATGAAGATGCTTCTGTGTGAGCGGCCTCCGATGCTTCATTGCTCAACAGACAAGAGGACTTTGCACACAGTTTTCAATGAAGTCCTGCTGAGCTCAGGACAAATTACTTCTCAGAACTTAGGACTTGTTGCCTTGACTTGCCTACTTATTAGTTTATGAGTATCATCAAGCTCTACTAAGTCCAAGACTACGTAGACAAACTGAATGTAAAAAGCCACTTCATTAGAAGTGGTCATTGAAATACACCCACATATCGTGCCACTGTTAGTTGACAAATTAGCTATTTATCTATTCGAATAACAGCTTCACTAAATGTGCAGCATTTAAGTTCTGTACACTCGAGTTGCTTATATTAGTTCTCTAATCAAAATACTGGAAACAGCATCGAAATAATCTCACCACAGTTGTAAGTCACGAATTTACAATTGCTCATACACCTAAAAACCTTATTCTTTAACGCTTGAATTGCTTGCGTTATCACAAAAAATGCAAGAGTAAAACTAGAATTTAGTCATGGAGGCAGCTGTGAAATAAATTGTTGAAGTTGACAAAGCACCTTGCCCCAAATAAATATAAATGCACTGACTAGACACTAGAGTGTACCCACAGTTCATGTTTACAACAGAATACAAAGTTCACCATGAGACTAGACTAAACTTTTGTTCAGAAGCCCTATTTTAGTCTCGAAATACTTAAAAAATTGTAATGCCACTTTCGAATTTGTAAGTCAATTGTCAAAGCTCATTCGTCTGGACGTACAACGGTAAACATTGTTTGTATATTAATAATAAGTGTATTTCCTTATAAAGGATTTAGAATATTATAGCATAATTTGTGCAGCCTTGGTTTTCCATTTATTGTCAGTCTCCTTTGTATTGTGAAAATAAAGTAAAACTGTATTTATGGCACATTTTGTTCTTCGTCCATGTAATTCATACTAAAAAACTAAAAACGTTTTGCAGGCACTAGTCATTCACTGACACGAGCATTTACCTCAGCCTGTATCCTGGATACTCAAAACGTTACCAATACACCCAAAATTTAACAGAAATACCTGCTAACGTTGCCTTTTATCCTCTAGAGTAGGAAAAAATTTTATATATTAATATTTCGGTCTAAATGCGCCATACGTTCTCGTATGAGTACAAAAGTTTTAAACAATATACTACAGAATGAATATATTTTTTGAGGAATGAATGGCTAATTAATATGAATGCCACGAATATTACATGAGTTGAAACACGTCTGAGAAATTCTCAAAATTGAAGTGCTCCTCACGGTGAATATAAAAAAATTGGAAAATTACTCTCAAATAATCCAAATTCCAACACAGAAGCAGAAATCCCAAAGTGGGTATCTAGAATGGCAACAACAACCCAAAGTGGGTCTCGAACTGAAAAGCTGTTGCGCCTCAATCCCCAAAAAGGGATGGTTGCAAGCGGGCAACACCGATTGATGTTGCCGGGCACCATTGGAGTGACGTCATTTCGGTGGTGAGATTAGAGGTTGTGTGCGTTGAACCTTGAACGTGTTTTCCTCCCTCGGGCATGATGGCAGTGAGTAGGTGGTATGATTAAACACCCACCTGAGGGCGTTAATCACGGCGAACTTATTAAGAATATGGGAAGCTTGACGTATATCTGATAGGATGCCCCCAAAATTTAATGAATAAGATTGAGTTCAAACGGTGTTTGTTGGAAAACAAGTTACATTCTTGGATCTTGGCTGGCAATTAAAACTTTCTCTGATGGTGATTTGGCATCAGCAGCATCTAAAAATGTAAGTAGATAATTATTCATTTCAATTGTGATTGATTGAAACTATCAGTGGTATACAGTTTCTTCATTATTACCCTTAGCCTAGTAAACTATTGAAAAAATTCCTTTACTGAAGTAACTACAGGGTGGCGCATAAGTAACACACCCTTTTAAAAAATTAATAATAAATAAAGTATTACCGCAATATACACTGGGTATCTGTAGACAGGATACGACATGTAAATAAACTTTAAGAGTTCCTCTATCGTTTGCAATTATCCCCATCGTTATACCTTTCATAGTTTATTTATTATTAATTTTTTAAAAGGGTGCGTTACTTATGCGCCACCCTGTACAAAATAACCTTCTGCTTCGTTTGACAGACTCAAATACTTTCCCGATAATCAGGAAAATTGAGTGATTTCAGATACACATGATTTAACTATTCCGACTCACAGTTCTGAAATGTTGTTAAAATTTGTAAAATGTGTACTGTTGACACCAACTTGCGTGGTTTTATCCAGTACGTAACTTGGTCTGCATGGCTTCAGAGTTACTTTTCATTTTTTACCCATACACTACAGTGAGGTAACTGAATCCACGTTAAATATCATACTGTGTTGTTTTATTATACACATGAAGAGTGTTGTGCATGGATCTTACTTTCATGATCATCTCTCTGTTACAAAAAGTGCATTTACTATTTTTGCTTGTGGTAATCTTGTCAAAAAAAACAATGTCCTCGAATTCTCTTCTCTTATCCGTTCTTCTGATAAAAATAAAAATTGCAGGTCCTTGCTGTAATACTTACTGTGCTTTACTACTGTAAATACACTGTACTTACTGTAATACTTACTGTACTTACTACTGGAAATACACTGTACTTACTGTAATACTTACTGTACTTACTACTGTAAATACACTGTACTTACTGTAATACTTACTGTACTTACTGTACTTACTACTATAAATCCTTTGTACTTACTGCATTTTTTACTGTAAATACACTGTACTTACCGTAATACCTACTGTATTTACTGGGGATCATAGCACAGCTTTCTTGAATACACTGCGCTTCCTCCAGCGAGTCTTGGCTTGACCGACGTCCTAGCAAGACACGCGGAGGAAGAAGCAAGTTCATTCAATTCAAGCGCTGCAAACTCCTGAACTTTGACATTAGGTCCTCAGCAAAAGTTCTGGATGCCCTGCAGCTCCAAAGAAAATGTCATTTGCTTCTCATTAGGCTAATTAAACCACTGAGAATTTTTGTCCTTCTTCGGTCTATAAAGAAGAAAAAGAGCCAAAAACGACAGAGCATGAATCGAATTGTGCGTTCCTGAACAAGTTGTGAGGAATTACTGAGTTTCGAGGGAGACTTCAAAAGAGAAATGAAGCGTAAGTTCCATGAAATTAGGTTCATGTTCCTCGAATTTTGGAGCACGGAAATGAAGCCATAAATGTTCGATTCTCTCTACGAGTCCCAAGTTGGAGGCTTAAAAAATTATTTTAAAAAAATGTTTTAGAAGCCATCATCGTCATTCTGGGCGGAGTAACACAATTTCTCGAAGTACAGGAGTTAAGTTTGGTTTAGCAAGTCAGAAGCTTGATACACATAATTCTGGGCTGAACCGTGCAGTGGACCGTGCAGTGGACGGTGCAATGGATCATGCAGTGGACCATGCAGTGGATTGTGCAGTGGATCGTGCAGTGGACGGTCCAAAATTATACAATGAGTGTAGTACCATCGGTTTTTTCTAATAACACGAGCCAGACAAATGTAAATCAGTAATATTTATGTCCTTTATTATCTGCTAACACACGTTGTTTAACTCATATAACGCACACAAAATTAAAGTCCTCACTAAGCTGTAAAATAAAAACACATTTTGAAGTGTTACTGACACAAATGATAGAGGCTTGAGTTAGTTACTGCATTATTATACGGAAACTATTATTTTTCGTAATAATTAAACTCTAATTTTCAACTGTGCACGTGAGTTACCTAAAAAGGCTAATAAGAGAATTTTTTTAGCTTCCAATGGTTAATCCTCCGTAATTTTTATCGAAGAAATCAGTGGGACGTTATCTCAATGAGATTTTCAATTATAGTTATATTCGAATAAATATGTTATACACATGCTCTGAATTTACAAAACCCTACAGAGGCGTTGAAATGTAAGTTCTAAATGATGAAATACTGTCATCATTATACATAACCCGAAATTATTTTAGGAGCATTTTACGTGCATAATTTTAGGAACAAAGTACGTAAAATACTAATCATTGACCCGTCAATGACCACATCCTGAGTTGTGGCTTAAGTGGAAGCCCAAAGTCATGACTGTTAAACTTCTGTCCATAGCACAAACCAAGCAACGACTGATAAGCCTCAGGTTAACCACACGAACAGTAAAACAATTCTGTGCCCATGAGAAGAAATCGTAATCATTTGGAATCAACTCATGAAATTCAAGAGACCTGAATAAGCAGCAGCAGCAGAGTTGGTTCTTGGCACAAAAGCCACAACTTCAAACAAAACCTGGAGACAATAAGTTGAGCTGTATTGACATCGCTCACTCGAATTTTTAGCTTATGGAAAACAGTGCAGACCGTGACTCCCATATACACCCAAAGAATAACTCTCGACTTTCAAAATCAGGAACTCAACGTACATTTTTTATTCTCCTTTTCTATCCTTTTCAGTATCCATTTTTTCTCTTTTGGCACATCTTGTGTTGTACTCTTCTTCCCATCTTTCCTGCTGGCAACTACTGACTATGAACTGAGGCTCAATTTTATACTGGTATGTGTGGGGGCAAAGCAGCCGTACATAGTACATGGTGCGAGAACATCTAGTCTTTTTTTTCTAAATGAACCTCCCTTGAAAAAAGGAAGTTATGTTGCCTCACCATGTACCTACTTGTGTGTAAGTTATGCATTCAGCAAGGTCTCACAAAAATTGTTTCTAAGACTATGAAACGTTGAATTGTATAGAAAACAAGATAAATACGTTTTTAACTCAACAAATCTTAGGAATCTTACATCACTACTACACGTCTTATTTGTTTTCGTACAATCAAGCATTTTTATTCTACATCTGGAAGTTAGAGCAAATTCAAGTTGTGATAGATCGAAACCATGCTACATATGTGCCACACTGTACATCGTAAAAATGTTACATTATAATTAAACAGCACCATAATTATCTTACATCATAATTAAACTGTAATATAATTATACTGCATAATCATTAAATAACATCAACATTAAAGAAAAATGGGACAGAGCGTTATCACTATTCAGTTACACCATGATAAAAATATGTCATTATTAAACAACTTATCAAAAAATCTGTATAATAAGTAAGCTAAATTATAACTAAGCTGCATCATAATCGAGCTATACCACAATTGTGCAACATCATAACTGAGCTACATAATAATTAAACTACATCTTAACTGAGTTACATTATAGTTGAGGTACATCATTACTGAACCACATCATCAATTATGTACATCAAACGTACACCACAAGGCAAATAAAGAACCTGCACATCACACTGTACACTGAACACAACCTCAAACCTCCCACTCCCGCCCACAGAGTAGACGACTACAGGAGGTCACTGGGGGCAGTAGCTGCGCCTCATGCATAATTCTGATAACTCAATTGAACTGTGGCCCAGCGGAGGTATTGTGCTGGGTGGCCCAGTGACCCAGTAGCCCAGTGGCCTAGGGCTCAGCGGACCAGTGGCCCAGCGGAGGTATTGTGCTGGGCGGCCCAGTGACCCAGTAGCCCAGTGGCCTAGGGCTCAGCGAACCAGTGGCCCAGCGGCGGTATCGTGCTGGGCAGCCCAAGGATCCAGTAGCCTAGTGGCTCAGCGGTCCAGTAGCCTAGCAGCCCAGTTGCTCAGTGCCTTAGTGGCCCAGTGACCCAGTAACCTAGTGGCGTAGAGGCTCAGTGGCACAGTGGCCCAATGGGACAGTGGCTCAGCGGAGATATTGTGATGTTATGTGGTGCTGATGTGTGATGTTATGTGGTGCTGATGTGTGATGTTATGTGGTGCTGATGTGTGATGTTATGTGGTGCTGATGTGTGACGTTATGTGGTGCTGATGTGTGATGTTATGTGGTGCTGATGTAGGACATTATGTGGTGCTGTTTTAAAGTGCTGAGGGCTGCATCTTGTACAGGTTTGTGATCTAGTTTCAAAGTACAGTAAGAAATTTACGAATGCAAGATAAAGTTAAAATGAAGTCTTGCTGAGGGCACTACTGTAAATCATGATAATGGGCTAGTTTTAGTATTTTTATCTTTCAATAACGGGACAGATATTGCACTTAGTCTCGCAATAACGGTTCAGTTACAGTCCAATTGTCCTGCAATAACAAGTCCGTTATTGTGCAATTGTCATGTAATAGCAGAACAATTATTGCATTTTGTCCTGCAATAACGGGCCAGTTATTGCGTAACTGTCTTTCAACAACCAAACAATTTTATCGTAGATTTTTAATAACAAGCCAGTCAGAGAAATGAAGTTTTCCTCATGTTTTATTTACGAACTACTTTACAAAACTTATTCTCATTTTAAATGTCGATGTTATTTAATGATAGTTAAATCTCACACAGTGTCAAAACCCCAACTGATTCTAGAGTTCAATCAAATAGAATAGAATAAGGCAATAGGAACGAGCCGTTTGACCCATTCTTGGGTCGATACCCAAGTCCCACGCCACGATACCCAAGTCCCATAGATAAATATTCTTGAAATCACAGCTAACTTGAACTTTATGGTCACTTTTCATTAATTCGGATTAGAGTTTGTGTTCATGGAGGCGCTGTGTGCCTGCATCGTATGCCGTGTTAGTGGTTAACGATGATAGGCTTAACGATGATAGTAACAGCTTTTTGTTATAATGAAAAAAACAGAAGCTTGCATTTCTGCAGGTCATAAGTCCTTACATTAGAATAGTCATCCTAATCCATGAGAAGAAAAGTCTCAAAATATGTTTTTATTTGCTTGATCTAAAGTAGCCAGTCCGACAACAGAACGTAGGTTTTCATTAAATTCCCGTTAGCATACAAAAGTCTCATTCAATTTCTATTTCTTGTATTTTTCCAGTCCTGTACGATTCTTGGTTTTTCCTGGCTTGTACTTGAAACGAGAAGATCTTCCAGTATTTCTTTACTGTTATGTTTTGAAGAAATCCCCAGCTGAGCATGTCAGCCAAAGGAGTTGCTTGACATTTGGTAAACGTGTATCGAGCCAGACGGTGAATTTATTCGAAAAGAAATCCTGAGTAGAAGTTTTACTTACATCCCTCGTCTCCGGAGCTACAGCGTCTGCAGCTAACAGCTCCTGGTCTCGATGTTGAGTGCTGCAAACACTGAAGAGAATATTCTTGCACTTTAAGAGTTTCAAGATTTGAGGCCGTAAAAAATAATGTTTACGTCAACAACGAGGTAAGTTAGCGGCAGACATGCCAGCTACGACAATTACGACTTTTATTTGCTAGGAATTTGAGAGAAGTTCGAAACTTTGATCAAAAAAGTTTGGGGACGACTTCTGTAGCTGACAACTCATGTTCTTGAAGAAAAGTTGCGGCATGACATCCGAAAGATACTCTGGAGACTATGTGAATGAAATACATTTCATTTTGACAGATTAATCCTGAGGAAAAAAGCAGTTTCTTTCTCGGTTCCATGATTCATGCACTCATGACGTGCATATCAACACTGTTGGATACCATTTGTTTTTAAAAGAAATATGTTAGTTTATTTTCCCTTGACTTGACAGTCTTTCATCCGTCACAAGTTGATTTTAGTCGTTATTGTTTTTAGGCTCAATGTTATTTGCTATTTGTGCAAATTCCCGCCGGTTAGTTACAGAACTTGACAAATCATTTTGAGCAAAAATATTCTCCATTATTCATTCAGTCTAAACAACAGTGACGCATGGACAACGATGCGAATGCATTCATGCAAACTTATCTCATGTTTTTTTTGTGTTAAATTCTAGTCGATTTTTACAGCTGCGTGCGTTGGAGTGATGACATCACAAGCCTCTTCCATAACATGTAATCCATGTAAACGAACTGTTGGTCTTGAAGCCAGTCTCTTCTGTAATCTATTCAACATCAGTAATTCTATCCCGTATCACATGGTGGTTTTCGATTGCTTTATTTTACGCTATGACCCTCGATAGTGGAAGAGAATCACTTAAAATTATATTTCAAAGTTCATTTAAAATAAGGCTATCTCCTTAATACGATTGCAAACCTAAGTGCATTGTTTCTAAAATCTCTGTAGAATGATTCTGGAATTGTTTCTACAGACAATAATATTTCAGTCTCGTGCCGTCTACAAATAATGCGGAACGAGCTTTTAAACGGTCGACCTGTCATCAACGACCGACATTTTACGACCACCTCACTCCTTCAGAAAATATGACTTTTTTCTGGGCAGCTTAACTTTCTGGCCAAAATATTAACGAACAAACCTACCGAGTTTCATTTCTCGTCACCCCAACAAAGATAGTAAATAGATAAAGAGCTTACTTTTGTCCCACAAAAGGTGCTAAGAACAAACAAGGATATCCTTTGTTTCCAGTGGGTAGGATTTTAAAATGTGTTCTAATATTCTAATTAATGTATTTTACTATGGTACAGTGTAGTATTGTAAGCTCTGTATCATCGTATTTCCCCGGTTTATTAGCGGACTGGAAGTAATCGTTCTCTCTGATACGTTCTGTGGGGAGAGAAGGCCGTCTTGGCTAACGAACACCGTGATTTTGTAGGTCTAGTTACGGCCTCTGTAACAGGGGCAGTGAATAGACCTCTGCCTGTCCGCCTCTTGCAGTCACCACAACGGACGATGAGGAGAGACTGAGGTAGATAATAAATTTCTGGAGAAGACACTGAAGATTTGTTGTATCCCTCGCATGAATTTACTAAGACTCTATCTGAACTTGACTATGAAACACGGCCGCAAGAGTACGCGTACGTAAAATGTTGTTGAGACCAAGTGTGGAGGAAATTTCTATGCTTTCTTGATACTCAGAAGCAAGGGACACTAGATCTGAATCAAATTTGCACACGCTTGATTATGAGGAAGACTATGTGGGAACCCTAAAAGGTTTATAAACTCATGTTGTGGTTACCCAGCATAGTCATTCCAACACAGACAGAACTAGAAGACTAGAAATCCTTTTTAGAACAATTTTTCATTACTCTCCTTGTTTCGTGCATACCCGTCACTACTGCTCACCTAAATTAAATATTATTCATTTTTGTTGTCTGTTTCCATTTTTGACAACATTTTAGGAAGTTTCACTACAAGAAATGCTTCTTCCAACTCATTCAAACCTTCATTTTGTTTCCTTTGGATCATGCCTTCGTGTAAATCAGTTGCCCTTCACCCACGCCATGATTTCTTGCTTCCAGTGCCTTCTGAAGGCCGCCTCTGTTCTTATTACTGCCTCCATCAGTAACGGAGATCCATCATCGGCCGCTCTGCTCCACCAACTAACGAGCTATTCTCGCTGCTTATGAGAGGTTAGGGCTCATTTTTAGCTTGTGAATTACGATGTCTGGAGCGATGAATGGGGTATGCGTTGATGTAAATAACTGGACTCAAAGGTTCCCAGGTCTTCGTTGTGTTTTCGTCCCACGGGCAGCCTGTGCTACACTTACGATACTACACTTACGATTACGATAGAACATGGTAACATTTGTACAGCACTAGTGCAAGTCTATGCAAGGCTGTACTATACATTTACAATGACTCCACAAGTCTACACAAGGTTGTGCAACAACTGTGCTACATGTGTGGAATATGTGTGTAAAACTTGTGCAACACCTTTAGAAGTATGTACTGTCTGAGCAACACTCTTATTAGAATAGAATAGAATGAGGCTATAGGAACGAACCTTCTGGCCCATTCTTGGGTCGGATAATTACTTCGATAATTATTCGGTTGTTTTACCCAAGTCCCATGCCGTATTTCTAGCCGCGTCAACCATGTCGGCAGCGGGATTCGAACCCGGGTCTTTCCGCTCGCAAGCAGACTCGCTCACCAGTCGACCAAGCTGGTGATGCTCACCAGTCGACCAAGCTGGTGATGGTCGACCAAGCTGGTGATAGTCGACCAAGCTGGTGATAGTCGACCAAGCTGGTGATGGTCGACCAAGCTGGTGATGGTCGACCAAGCTGGTGATAGTCGACCAAGCTGGTGATAGTCCTGTGAAGCACATGTCCAGTACTTGTGCAAGTCTGTACTTCATCTGTATAACTGTTCTACGCTTTTGCAACAACTGTGCAACACATATTCACCAGATGTACAGCATCTGCAAAGCACCTGAGTTTTTGATATTTTTGTGTTTTTAGAGAATACTTGGAACTGCAGATCCAAGTTTTTATCTTTTGAGGTTTGTCGAATTCATAAGCCTTTCACGCGAGTGTATTTATTGAATATTTCTATTTATTGCGTGTACATACTGTACACTTGTATGTTTTACACGTATACTTTCTATGTTCGTATGCATTGGGTGTTTATGTTGAATATTTATAAATATATATATATATATATATATATATATATATATATATATATATATATATATATATATATATATATATATATATATATTGCGAGTATTTGTTAGGTTTGAATAGACTCCAATGGTTTGGTCGTACCCTCTCACATCAGTAACAATATTCATTCAACAGGAATTCACCGGCTCACTTAAGATATATTTTCATGATATTTCTTTTATTTGATATTCAATTTTTTGGTGACCAAAAGCAGTGGCGTGAATACAACTAATAGTTCCTTCAGAATAAGTTCTTCACAAATAAAAGATCATAATTATTGCAGTTAACTCAACAAAGACCGATTCGAAGAAGTTCTAGAGACACAGGAGACAAAATAAGTTCCTGTGAGTAAAGTTGAATGAGAGACTGGGATGAATATGATAAGGTGTTTAGAGGTTGAACTTTGACCCTCGTATGAAAAGTGATCTAACCACTTTGATAGCCGGTCTTTTATGTATAAATACAGGTTTTACATAAACTTAACGGTGAGTTAGCCAAATAGTACTGGAAGTGCGATGTTAATGTAGAATAAAATAAAATATAATCAGGCAATAGAAACGAGCAATTTGGCTCATTCTTGGGTTGCTACCCAAGTCCCATACCACCTAAAGTGAAAGGATCAATCACGCACGTACACCCCAATTACATAGTAGTGAGTGTACATTAAGAAATAACAATTCAGTAGGAGTAATTCCTTGACAAAAATGCAGGAAGAGACTGCTACGGATACTCGTTTGTATAGATGAAAGAAAATGTTATGTCTTATTTGTTCTTGGCATAGGAACACATGTGTTCATACATGTAAGTATTTATGCAAGTAGAGTTGGCAGTTATCATACGCACTTCGATTATAGAAATGTTCACAATTATCCAAAAATCAAATTTCTTCCTTCTAACGGTATTCCCTTGCCTACCTGTCCTGCAAACGCTGAATGTCTTCTAAAAGAGCAAAGCTCCTAAAATTTAAGCGAGCTCCTTAGAAGTCCATCAAACCGTTCTGTTTGCGGCAGCTTTAAGTAAGAGCTTAGTAAGTATTTGGTCTCCGGTGCAGTGTTGGCAAACCGTTAGTTCAGACTAGGGTCCTGCTACTTACAGCATTCATACTCTAGAGAGCGAGCTCCAGGAGGCTGTACGATTATTCTCTTCACATGAAAGCCGACGACGGCGCACAGTTCCGCAGGCTTATTTTAATGGCATACACAGAGGCAATTATAGAAATTACTAGCTCGTTATTTTCGCCAGGCTTGGCAAGGACAATTCAATGACTCTTGGAGCTTAAACATCGTTGTAGTAGCAGTGATACCGTTTCTAATACGTTGATGCTTGAATAGGAAAAACAGGTCATTTTAACCTTTAAATAAGAGGAACATTAGACAGTCTGCTTTTACTGACGTAACGTTAATAAAATAAAGACAACCTGATATGAAATGTCTTGGTTTTAATTCAAGTACAAGTCCATTAAATACCACATCTGGTAGTTATGAGATAAGTCTACGGAGACTGGGATAAAGAAAACTTAGAAAGAAGTAGGATAGACATAGCCATGGTATAAGCTGGATGCTGCCTGAATATTGCCCAGATACTGACTGTGGATACTGATAGTAAATACTGATTGGATACAGTCTGGATTCTGTCAGGATGCTACCTGGATACCGCCTGTCATGAATACTGTCTGAATGCTGCCTGAATATTGCATGGATACTGTTTGAATGCTTTCTGGATACTATATTGATACTCTCAGGATACTGAAAGGATGCTACCTGGAAACTATTGGGATACTGCATGGAGACTACCTGGATACTGCCTGGATACTGCTCGGATACTAACCGGATACTGACTCGATACTACTTATGTTCTACCTGGATACTGACTGGATACGCCCAGTTGTTTTGACAGTCTGTCTCAAGGAAAGAAAAAGAACAACAAAAACAGTGACAAAGCAAAATGTCAAACACAAAATTTAGTAGTTAAGTTAAATTGCTCGCATCAGCTTATGTTTGTAAACGCAAAACTTTTTTCGGAAAAGAAACGTCGGGAATACAATTGTTCAAAATTTCCTCATCAATGGAAATTTTGGGTATTTTTAATAATAAAACACAGTATGATGACGGATTTCTAACATAAGTTATAGGTGCCCGAGTGAATAAAGACGCTGGTTTGCGACACATCAACCGTTTTACCTGAGAAGTTCGATTCCTTCACACCGGCTGAACAAATAGTTCGTGAGAGGGAAGGAACAGAAGCGAGTACTGCTTGCACTTGAATAAAATAGCACAACGTGATGCCTTTTCATAGGTCAAAGCAAGCCAAATGAGTGGGTGAGAAACTGCTTGTTAAATTCAGTTAACATAAAAAGAATGCTAAGTGACTTGATAATCTAGTCATCTACTACATGTGGCTGTCAACATAGCTAGTACTACACATGTGAGCATGTTAGAGTATTGTGAGGATGTTAGAGTATTGTGAGGATGTTAAAGTATTGTGAGCATGTAAGTGTATTGTGAGGATGTTAGGGTATTGTGAGGATGTTAGAGTATTGTGAGGATGTTACAGTATTGTGAGGATGTTAGAGTATTGTGAACATGTTAGAGTATTGTAAGGATGTTAGAGTATTGTGAGCATGTAAGAGCAATGTGAGGATGTTAGAGTATTGTGAGCATGTAAGAGTATTGTGAGGATGTTAGAGTAATCTGAGCATGTAAGAGTATTGTGAGGATGTTAGAGTATTGTGAGCATGTAAGAGTATTGTGAGGATGTTAGAGTATTGTGAGCATGTAAGAGTATTGTGAGGATGTTAGAGTATTGTGAGCATGTAAGAGTATTGTGAGGATGTTAGAGTATTGTGAGCATGTAAGAGTATTGTGAGGATGTTAGAGTATTGTGAGGATGTTAGAGTATTGTGAGCATATAAGAGTATTGTGAGGATGTTAGAGTATTGTGAGCATGTAAGAGTATTGTGAGGATGTTAGAGTATTGTGAGCATGTAAGAGTATTGTGAGGATGTTAGAGTATTGTGAACATGTAAGAGTATTGTGAGGATGTTAGAGTATTGTGAGCATGTAAGAGTTTTGTAAGGATGTTAGAGTATTGTGAGCATGTAAGAGAATTGTGAGGATTTAAGAGTATTGTGGGGATGTAAGAGTATTGTGAA
The DNA here is from genome assembly GCA_006783055.1 of Trinorchestia longiramus. Classification (NCBI taxonomy): domain Eukaryota; kingdom Metazoa; phylum Arthropoda; class Malacostraca; order Amphipoda; family Talitridae; genus Trinorchestia; species Trinorchestia longiramus. The sequence goes on along the minus strand of VCRD01001474.1, from coordinate 30,141 downwards.
GATGTTAGAGTATTGTGAGGATGTAGGAGTAGCCTGAGGATATAAGAGTGTTATGAGGATGTAAAGGAATACGAGTACATATAAGAGTAGCATAACGATATAGGAGTACCGTGAGGATATACGTGGATATATAAGTACCATTTACCATGTGAAGATAAAAGAACACCATGAGGATACAAGAGTACCCATTACAGTGGGGGATGTACGACTACTGTACGTGCACTCTTCACTCTGTTGACCCCTAAAACTTTAGGACCAGCCACAGATGTGTGTCATAAGACCCATGAACATATATTCACGCACAGGCACACAGATGTCTGTTATAAGGCGCGTGAACATATCTTCACGCACAGGCTCACAGATGTGTGTCATAAGACGCGTGAACATATCTTCACGCACAGGCACACAGATGTGTGTCATAAGACGCGTGAACATATCTTCACGCACAGGCACACATTAACAACAATTATCGGCGTGTTGTACGTGCAAATAAATTCCTGGCCGTTACAAACTACTCGCCTGTAATGGGCGCCGTCGTTAGGAACCCATTACGTGTCTTGCAGGGAACAGTTTTGAAGCTCCTTTCGAGATCGTCGCCTGTAAAATTTATGGGGGAACTTTTAGAGAGTGTGCCATCAACTTGGTCGATTTAATCCAAAGTTTCATTCCCCAAACACGGAAGGAAAGTAATGCTTTGGGGATGTTCGGGAGAAGGATCTTGCCACAGCAGACACAAATGGATAGACGTCATCATAAAGATTTTTGTTTGTATGTTCTGTATGAAGTGGGCTAGAAAAAGTTCCTTAAAGTTGAATGAAGCGATAAAAAAATAGGAGGAACTGTTAGAATATTGAACTTTGATCCGTACATGGAAATTGACCTTCCAGTATAGATAACTGATCTCGGCAGAAGGACTTGTTGCATTCTAAATAAAGAAAAAATTTTAGGTATTGATATGTATTTAAATTTATATGTATTGCCTAAACGAAATGAGAATTTACTTCACGGGAAAAAAGCCTGTCGGCTCTGTATAGACTGAAGACCATCTAAGACTGTGATGGTGTCAGTCTCTGACTGTACAAATATCATAAGTGACACAATTACGGCGGACACACACACGGCATGATGTATACACAAACCACGATCACTACTCTGCACACGAGGGAAAACATATGACACCTTATAAAGTGACGAATTTCAATAATATTTTACCTTTCTGGAGAGCAACAAGAAGGCAACATGAGGACAACAAGAGAGCAACAAAAGGGTAACAAACAGGCATCATAAAGAAAGTTATAAAAGTATACGCCAACACTTCCCAGCGTATAAGAAATCATTAAAGGAATGGCGTATGACTTGAAGATAGAAAAATTCTCTGATTTATCGCTGCCTCGTTGTCACTTCAAAAGTAGGTCCTCTATACTCGTGTTGAGTTAGTTGTATCTATAAGGCAATCACCAGCTTGGTCGACTGGTGAGCGAATCTGCTTGCGAGCGGAAAGACCCAGGTTCGAATCCCGCTGCCGACATGGTTGACACGGCCAGAAATACGGCATGGGACTTGGGTAAAAAACCGAATAATTATCGAAGTAATTATCCGACCCAAGAATGGGCCCGAAGGTTCGTTCCTATAGCCTCATTCTATTCTATTCAATTCTAAGGCAGCTCAATACAGACGAGCAGATTTCAACACTTGCATCAGTTTGACGCCGTCAGTACTCTACTCTTTCCCCTCGGCCACACAGAAGCCAAATCTTGAAACACAAAAATCATATATTTTGTATCAGGAAACTTTATGTTTTTCTCAATGTTTAATATACGATAATAATGATTGTGCATCGCAGTTGGCCAACTTGTGAGGGAAACAGACAAGGAATTATGTTTGAACTTTATTATGGTATATATCTGTCTATTTCTTCTGGATTCTAAATGATTAAATATGATGGATTTCTATCAATTGTGAAGTGTAAATTTGATTCAACCGATTTTGGCCAAATTTAAAATCTAGCATTTCAAATTAAAGTCTATGCAACATTTTGTTGTATGTTAACATACAAATACTTTATATAAAATCTGTTTTAATACGAATAATAGTGACATCATGCTTACAGAAACATTTAAAACGTCATGAATAAGAATTAGGAGCTAGTAACTGCATCTAATCTTGACATTGACAGCGTTTTATTCTACTTCACGACGTATTTCTCGCTGCCACTACTGCCTTGCTGCCTAGACCGATCGACAATACAGATAAAGAAACACGACAAAGTTTTGCAAGTTAGTCCATGGGACGTCGAACGAAAGACAAAACTTCGACGATTTTTCGCTGCTGCAGTCTATGAAGAGCGTAGTTTGCTACATTCTTCCTCGTGAGTTGTTCTTGGCACTAATAAACAAGTCTTCCATTGTTCTTGTTCTGTTTTTGCTAGAAAAGAAACTCATCATTTCTGATGACTTGCAAGTTTGAAGTTTCAGATGAGCCATTGAGAGCTGAAGAGACTCGAGTGTTCGTCTGACATGCACGATCACCGCCGTGGCTTTGTCATAAATAACGAATAACTTACAGTAAGTCTGCATATAATTCTGTTTATTTGTGTGAGTAGTGAAGATTATTTAAAACACTACTCTACTTCGTATTACGGTTGAGGTTCAGCTCAGGAACAATAGAAGCTAGTTGTGTTAGGTGGCCATGAAGAACTCATCATTGTGGAGTACTCGAAAAATACTTCTCATGAACAGCGTCAAATTGTTTCCTGCGGTTGACATGTACTTAGAGGTTCTTTCTTCATTTTGGTTGTTAGAGGTGTGTTTCAATATCAAACTCATGTTTACAAAAGAATTATATTGACTCATACTATGATTCATATATAATGGAAGCATATTTTTTCTATTCGTATAATAAATTCGTGGTCAGTTTTCTTAATCAATGGTCTTCAAGTCACAAATGAAATGAGCATTGAACATCACCCATCAGTGTCATGATGCACGTAGGCAAACTTTTTCTTTATTTTGATGAGAATTAATTACCATCGTGAGAGTGAGTTTCCACCTTACAATTTCTGATTAGTTTTATTTTCTTGCACAAAACACTCACAGTTGTACGTTGTTTCAGCGTTAGAGTACAACTGATAATATTTTGAGTATTTAAGCTACAAATTCAATGAGTTTATTAATGTACGTATGGATCTTCACGAATAACTTTGCATTGCTTCACTAAGTTCTGATTTGGCTTATGTTTCGTTGTCACTTGAAGGATACCAAAAAGTTTACAAGGAGAGTTGAGTTATAATCCTTTTAAGTAAAAATTAATGATAAGAAAGTTTGGAAGTAGACTGATTCTGCCAAATCCAGGTGTTAACTAATACAGTTAAATTCTCCTAAGAGGAAACATTTTAATTTGTTGGGAGGCAGAACTGAGAATAACCTTCATAAAATCATGATGCTGGTATCAGGCAGGCTATTTTAAGAAAATGAACAAAACAGTCACTAACAGATCATTGTTGCTTCGTGGTGCCTTCTTTCAGAACCGAAATAGAACAAAACTTATAGAACTCAGAAATTTGCAGCTTTTTTCTGTAAACTATGTTGTTAAATTGTTTTTTCTGTCTTGCGCAACAACAAAAGTAACTGAATTTAACTAAGTTGCACTTTGCAAAGTAATGCTGTGCTCAGTATGCTGCTGTATGGTCTGAAGGAAATTAATAATCACATGACAAACAAATGATGTCAGAAATGTTCCAAAATTGTCATTTCATCACAGATATTTTCTTTGAAAGATCAGTTCAATGTGTTTTCCAGCTAGAATCCGCAGTCAGAAAATAGCCTGCCCTTAAGTTACATGTTATTTTCAGGCATCTAATAATAACAAACTCTGAGAACATTTCTCATAGATTGGTGGGGAAAAAATTAAACCAGAAAATCCTTCCTGTTGCTACGGGTCTCCGAACATTAATCCGCAGAATGACATTACTTACAAAGCTCAATAGTGATAACTTTATTGAGCAGTACTTCAGCAGGGATATTGTCGTGCTTCTAACCGTGCTGGTCATCGAAGAATTATGCGCAGAAAGAAGGTCCAGGCATTGCCCGATCGTTTCCAAAAGCCGGAAAGGCAAGAAACCTTTGGGATTTTTAAAGATGGGAAAAGAAAACTGATGCTTCTTAGGGTAATGAAAGATGATGAAAATAGAAGTGGGTGCCATCATGAAGGAAGAAATAACTAAAAAATATCATGATTCTTACCAGCCTGCACGTTGTAAGTAGAATTTACTGACCTATCGAACTTATTTTTGTTGCGTTTATTTTTAATCTGAATCAAAGTTTGTGGTTCACTCGAAGCCTAATGAGTTCTTCAGCATAAAAACGATTTAATTAATCTATTAAAAACTACTGTTAATTACTGTGTAGGTATCTTTGATTCACTTGAACGAAATGCGTGGGAAAATACGTCAGCGGTTCAAGTTGTGCATAACATTAATAAAAACTTTTTGAAAAATTCACCCAATTAAAAGCTAAGCAAAGGTAAATATGTTCAAGAATTTAGTGAATTTACCAAACATTCAGTTATCAGTCACCGGATTTGTGAGTGTTTTAAAAACGGGGTTCTCTTTAAAATTTTCAGAAATGATGCTATGGATCAAAGCGTCACCGAATAATTTTTTTGCTTCAGTTTTGAGAGATGCACCTGCGGTCATTGAATCACTTCGTCTCTAATTCAAAAAAGTGATTGGGAAATAATTAAGGGAATTTTATATATGGTATGTGAGGAAATGAAGTTATGAACGTTATAAATAAAAATGTTAGGAAGGATGCAAAGACTTCAGTACCAATTCCAGCACCAGCTTCAATTTTTGTACCAGTTGTAAATTGTGTGGAGATTTAGTTCGATTAAACACGAGAGTCTGGACCACTTTTTTGAGTTGGAAGAGTAGGATTAGAGGCATGTTGTTAGTGTATGTTGTTAGTGTATGTTGTTAGTGTATGTTGTTAGTGTATGTTGTTAGTGCATGTTGTAAGTGCACGTTGTAAGCGCATGTTGTAAGAGCGTGTTTCAAGTGCTTGTTGTAAATAAATGTTTTAAGCGCATGTTTTAAGCGCATGTTTTCAGTGCATGTTCTGAGTGGATGTTGTAAACGCATGTTTTATGTTTCGAGAACCGTACAAAAAAATGCTTAAAAATTTCCTCTTTGAAGTCACTGATTAAAGTTAAGATGAATCTTCAAAACATTTATTAACTGAATTTTAAATTAGGCACCAAAATCAAGGATACTTTTTACTTGTTCACAGAATTGATCACGAGTAATTAATTCATTATGTACAAGAACATGAGCAGAAATATTAGAATTTGTATTAAAGAATTGACTTCGATCTTTGTTTGTTCTAGCATTCCCAAACCTAATCTTAATTGGAATAAAGCTTGTACACTTATCAAAAGATCGGGGCCATGATCCATGATACATATATGGATCAGATGTTTCAATATTAGTCTACGGATATTGCTTCGAAGATTTAATTAACTTCAGTCCACATATCAACCAGGGAACGACAACATAACTGCTTTGTTTCAGAGCAAAGAGTTTTGAAGACAGAACGTTATGTTGTTACACCGTGTATATTAGTTTGATAATTTATTTAATATGCTAAAACTAGCTTTTTAACTAGAAACACTTATATGTATATGACGCAGCATGCTTTTCCAATTACTTTTCATGAATCGAGGGCAGCAATTTTTTCCTTCGATCATTAAATCCCTGTTAATTAATTGCATTAATACAGATGAGATGTCTATAAAGTAGATATGCATTTAGGAGTCAACCAGTTATTATGTATTTTAATCCATGCCTGAAGAGCTTTGGCAAGAGATTTTGAAACTGTGTTAACAATTTTCTCCTTATTTTTCTTTTGTAAAAGGTTACTTTGCATCATTTATCTGCAACAAACGTATAAAAACGTCCAAAAAGCTTGCGATGAACTTGACTGTGAGAGAATTGTTTCCAAGGGAAATTGGACTGTTGTTAGAATCGTTTGTTCTGCCTGCCAAATGATACACGTACTGGATCTCAATATGGCTCGGGGAAAATAGAAGCAACGTAAGACATCTAGAGACACTTCCAAAAAAATGAACTTCTCACTTGAAGTTTATTTGCATTTTATTATCTCTAGTTCATTTCACTTTTCTCATTCGGCATAAAATTTTCGCTCACCAGGAATGAATTGCGGCTTGCTGACGCTTGTGAATGTGAATATAACGCAGTGAATGCACTTGCTGACACTTGCATTAGAAAAGTGAATCATAATGTCGAATTTCACTTGTTTGTGTCATAATGTCAAACATGACTTGTGTCATAATGTCAAATATGACTTGTTTCATAATGCCTGACATCACTTGTGTCATAATGTAAACATGACTTGTGTCAATATAACTGACATCACTTGTGTCATAATGTCAAACATGACTTGTGTCATAATGCCTGACATCACTTGTGTCATAATGCCTGACATCACTTGTGTCATAATATAAACATGACTTTTGTCATAATGACTGACATCACTTGCGTCATAATGTCAAACATGACATGTGTCATAATGCCTGACATCACTTCTATAATTTCCGTTTACATTCTCTAAGTAAACTACTCTTCGGCTTCGCTAAATCCAAGCTGGAATTTAAATTGACATGAAATTTTAAAAAGAGAGCCTAATTTGAATAAATATCAGGAAAATATTTAAGGTTTTTTATCCACTGCAATTGAGGCTCTTAAATTTATTTCTTACCATGGTTTTTACTCGTGCAAACATGAAGCCGTTCCAGCTGTTCTTAAGCTTGTGGTTAATGATGGGAATTTCCGCTAAGCTACCGTTATTAACATACTAAGTACAAGCTTACGTAGGTAAAAAAGTTCTTTATAACTTGTAGCTAAAGTAAGCTTCTGTATATTAATAAAGAGGAACAAGCGATGTTACTTTCAATGGAGCCGAGCAAAAAATTGAAATAGGATTTAAAATGTTTCCATTTGCAGTAAAAAGGGATGCGTTTGTTCGATCTTAATAGAATATGAAAAAGGTTCAAAGTTTTCTTAAATTTTAGTTCATAGACAGTGTTTTGTAGCAGCTTGCTGGAGATGTACGGCAGAATGAAGTTGTGGTTCATGATTGCGTTCCAGGATCTATTCTGTGGGAAATTTGAGACTCCTAAAAGAAATGCTTGGTATATGTTGATCGTAGTTACATATTTAGGCCTGGACAATTTCCAAGGCAGTTAATGGGGTATCTAATTTGCCAACTTTGGTGACCAGTCATTTCAAAACACAGTTGGATATGCATGATTTCTTAAATTCCTAGTTACATGATTCCCTTGATGTAAATTTTCAGCGACAAAAACATGGGGATAATAATCCATGTCTTGAGAAACAGTTTCCTCAGTTACCGTATTTCCCGTCAGTTATCTCAGGGCAGCAGCTCCTTGCACGACAACTGAAGGCATCATTTGCACAACTCTAGACCATTTTCCTGCCGTGCTACTCCTCTAGAATACATGTATGTAGTCGAGGCCTTCATGCTAGGCGGAACACGCAACATGATGCGATAATACAGCTTAATGTGCAGTTTCTGCGAGCGTTTCCTTAGCTCCTCTATAATTACTTGTTCTCACGTGTCTTACATCACACGATGCATACATCGTGTATATATCGATGTATACATCACACGATGCATACATCTTGTCCTTTCTCACATGCCTCAAATTGCACAATGCAATATGAAAATTTGCAAACATATATGCGAATTATCCTCATGCGAAACTATGCACGTCATTTTGTGTTTAAATTTTCAAAAGCATTAAGTCTTGCAGCAGGTCGGAGTGCACGACAGGACTTTGACAGAACATTTGCCTTCTCAGACCTTTCATGAGCAATTGTTCTGCCATGATATTCTAAATAAATTGTTCCTTATAAAAATTTGAAAAAATAGTCATATGAGCACGGCCACTTTCAAAAAAATAATTCATTTGCAATAATACATCGCTGCTAGGAAAACTAAAAAAAAATTTTTACTATTCAAATGTTTGCACCCCAGTCATTCAAGTGAAAGTTTTTTTACCTCGTTCCATTAAACAGGTAAATTTTTCCGTGCATGTACTTTTGATCTCTTGCTCAAATTTATAAGAGGCTGAACTAGTTAGCAAATGTTGTAGTCGCAGCATATGTAGGACTATACATTTTATATTCTTTCTGCCCTTTGCCAGCACGGGTAATCCAGGTAAACATTGAATTGCAACACGCAATACTTAATTCTTAAATATTTTCAACAGTGCCATAATAGGCGTATTGCGTTAGGGCCCTACATTTCTGAAAAAACAATTCGATTAAAGAATCCGAGTAATTTTTAGCAACCATAGGCCGTTTACGCGACCTTATTTCATTTTCTTCAATCTTAATTCTATCATTAGCCATCTTGGCACGAGCAGCTGGTCAGAGAGAGAGAAATAAAGATAATTGTTACTTTACAACACAAAATTAGTTCTCCAAATTTGATTTGTATTCGTGTTTATGGGATGAAAGAACAAGAATACGTTGACATCGTCGTACTTATGTGTCGGTGCTCCAAACAATCAAACTTAACAAAACCTTGCCAACTTTTACCAATTTTAGACAGTGAGCTGTCAAAACTCCTAACCTTTCCCTCTCTTTTTTTTCCTTTCAACAATTCATTAATGCATATCGTTGCTACGACGACTCATGTGTACCTTAGACTTAGACTTAGATTTAGGGTGAACGTTTGGCTGGGGTTTTTGTAACGGCCTCCAATTTCTTTCAACACACATACATGGAATGCTCTGCAGGTAGTCACATTTAAAGAAACTGACCAATCAACATCAATCTCGCTTACCCCACGCATGCACCAAGAAATACTTCATTTCATCCACAACAGTTGTATTGCGTATTACATTCTGCATAGCGTTGCTTTAACAACTCATTTATGCATGACATTGTAATTCCCTGCATTAGCATGTTTTTCCTGGCTGTGTCAAATACAACACCGCAATGCAAAATCACAACACAAACCAATTATTATTAATTTTATATCATAAAATTATTGCACAAAATTGAAGCTTCAGAGCTGAAGCCTTCTTAAAAACATTACAACGACAAAAAATGAGGTTTAAAACTTAATTCGTTCAAACCAACGTTCACACTTCGGGAGTTTTAGCAGCTGTTTCAGTTGCCATTTAACAAAAAAAACAAACTTAAGACAATGATAAGTAATGCTTGTGTTAAGTCATGCTTATGTTAAGACATTAATAGCAATTAAATTTGCACTAACTTAGACATGTTTGTGATTGAGACTTTCCAATATCAATTCATTAACACCAGCTTCGTAACACCGCTACCAGACAATTGTTTTCATGTACAGAAAATTTGCCTCACATTGCTGTCAGGTGCACACAAACCTCGTTATTTATCATAATGGAAGTCATAATATAAGGTTTGAACGGTTCATATTTTTCAAAGAATGTCAATAAAAATCTCGAAAGTAACAGAGCAATACTAAAAATTATGAAGAAATCCCCTAAAAAACACTACATATGGCAAATTATGCAAACAATTAGTGTAGTTCGGTTTCAATAACGAGATTTTGTTTCAGTTATCCACAACCCCAATCTACCCTGGGCATAAAATTTAGCAATTAGTGACAATTCCTGTAATTATTGCAGAGTTATCAGATACTGATATAGAAGTTGTTATTTTGTTAATAGGGAATTCAGTTCGCGTATCATTATATACTAAATTTTTCTCTCCAATAACATTGGCTCACTGACAGGTGTTGTACTCAATCCACTGACCAACCTGACAATTCAGTAATCTTTACATCTCAAAGTAAAATGAAAAAAGTATTCCGTATTTTCCTTTTGATTTTTTCAAGTTTTAGGAAAGGACACTGAGCTCATTTACCTGAAAGGTACGGCTTACTTATGTCGAAATGAATGAGAAGCTTAAATATGGGATTGAAATCATTTAAAGTAATATATTTTTTCCTTAATAACAGCAGACCTGGTCTAAAATATCTCTTTGAATGTTAGACGAAACCGTGGGTTAAATATTTGATATAAAAATTCAGGCGAACAAAGAAAATCCATTACGCAGATGGAGCTCGCTTTTCATAATACTCCAAAATATGAACTTCAAAATGGCATATTTTGAGTCAGTGCGCGTAGTAAATATGATTTAATTACTGAAAAGTTAGATAACTGATACCAGTTTCTGAAAATGATTTCGTTTTAAAGACACGTTCGTTTTGTTTTTAGTTCATCATGCATTAAAAATCTTTGGCACTTGTTTGTTAATTTTCCCGTGCGATCATTCAAACAAGCATTTCGAATATTCACCGTTTAAGTTAGTTAACTTCCGCATCATTTTTTATACACCAGTACTCAACTTCACTCACCAAGCAAAATGTTTGATTAATCAAGCTAAACTAAAAGCGAATCAAGTAAAATGTTTGATTAATCAAGCAAAACTAAAAGCGAATCAAGTAAAATGAGTGATTATACAAGCAAAAATAAAAGCGAAACAAGCAATTTGAGTCATTATTCTAACAGGAATATTAACTGATCATACAATAGACAAAGTAAATAGAGTAACCAATAGAATAATATTTAGTTATTAAAAAACAAGGAGACGAACACGATTCTACAAATAGCATGCCTATCAGATAGTAGGCCATGCAATGGGTGCCCTATTTAAAAATAGGTCTATCAGGTAGCAGGTCTGCCAGATCGTTTGCCTTTCATACAGTATAGTATACCTTAAAATAGGCTTATGAGATAGCAAACTTATCAGATACTTTGGTTTTAAGACAATAGACGTAATAATAATATTAATAATAAGAATAAGAATAATGACTCAGAGATATAAATAGCCCAAATGTCAAAAATAATTTTCAAAACGAAATCATGAAGGTTCTGAATTAAAGTAGTAGAGGCTATGAAATTCACCAATGAGGGTAAAATAGATAAAATTTAACCACAGAAAAACCATTTTAAAGAATATAAGAAAACATGACTAAAGCAGAAGACTATTTGAAGGAAAAACCAATGAAGTGTCCTACATGCAGTTTTATTTATTTTTTATAGTTACAACATATGTATTTCTCTTACTCCTGGAGTAAATCTTTAAAGTTTGTATGGCCCAATTGCGATCAACGGCTAAGAGTAATTTAATGCATGATGTCTGAGTATAACGTTCTGATAAATCGTAGCTTCACCATCTTGACAATGACGAAAACTATTAGTTCAAATAAAGTTTATTCTTTCATATACAGTCTTTCATCATACGAATGTAATTTTCCCTGTACATTCACCTTTTCAATAACGTCAATTAACAAAAGTACCAAACTTCAGTATATTTTGCTATACTCGTTCTCCCCTTCCTTCGAGTCAACATAAAAACTAAACTGGTTTACCATACCACAGATGAATTCACAGCTCACTCATCAACTAGTATTTGGAAATACTTATTTATGCCTGATCTCTATACGATATATTTATGTATTACTGATGATTAAATAAGATATCTACGTTTCACTATGCAATGATTTGAAGTTTTCTCAACTTTTATTAAGCCGAGATTGCTCGATTTCAAGACTGTCTTTTTGCTTCTGGCAGTCCTGATTATTACTGCTGAGCTCTGACCGGAGCATCGAGGAGAAGGCAACACATCGAACGCAATCAATGGAGGAAGATTGTTCATCAGAGGCAATCAATAGAAGAAGATTGCGATGTGTTAATGAACTTTATGACTGGCGTACAGTATGTTGTGCGTTAGGATATGAAATTGAGTTTCTGCAACGTAGGACTGTCGACTCTAAATACAGGTAAATTAGAAATGAACTTCAAAACACAAAGAAAGCCATCAACTTTCTATTAATGACTTTGTAAAACTGAACTACTTTCGGTAATACTAGAAGCTTAAAATTTAAAAAAATGAATATTTACTCATAAACTGGAATAAAAATTTATAATATTTTATGGCTCATTTAGTTTAAAATTATTATATTTTTCTGAACTTTGTTTGAAATCCAATCAGGAAAAAATATTCATAGCAAGTTGACTGACTTCCGTAATTGTGACACATCAGAATAAATGATTCAGAATTGTGTAATATCATGCGAAATATTAAGTACTACATATACGGGGACAGAATTTTTAAAACCAAGGGTTACGAAAGATAGCAGCGCATGGAGCCTACAAATCTCTACTGTCATATGAAATTATTATCAGACGGTAAATATTTGACAACGATGGCAATTTAGTCGAGTAATAAAATATAAAATTTATTTCTATCATAAGGACTGTGCAAAAAAATATTTGTTCTTTTTATTTAAAAATTTGTACGCTTTCTTTTAGAAGATATTTTTTGCAAGAAAATTCTATTTTTCCGTACAAGGTGGCAGTTATACTTTTTGCATGCAATGTGTTTTCAGCGTTCGTTTATCACACACCAGTTTTTTTTGCTGGCTTTCATAAGTTTTTCGAATACAATTACCTCACACTAGATTACTCAGCTGACCTGATCGTTGCTTCTTGTTTCAGTGAGCAATCAAATTGTATAATTGGTTGTGTATGGCTACAAGTTGATCAATTATTCCTGCTGCTCAGCAATTAAATGAAAGTAATGAAGGAAGATCATTAGGAAATGAGGTAATCTGATTGTGTCTGGACGTTAGTGATTGCCTTTAATTTTCGTCTGTTTCACTTGTCACCAATCAGATGGTCAGATTATCTTTAATTTGCAGATAATTATTAAAAGAAATTCACTCCTTCTACCAATCACTATGCACTTAACATGAATTCAGAAATTTACTGAAGCTGCGTCACAGCGACCCTCACAGTTACTGATCTGTCGTGGTATGAACTTACAATTACGATAGGCTCACCCATTAAACCTACGATTACGATTGATTTCTGTAATGAACTTACGATTATCAGCATTTAAACCTACGATTGCGATTGACCTCTGTAATGAACTTTTGATTATTAGCATTTAAACCTACGATTACGATTGACTTCTGTAATAAACTTACGATTATCAGCATTTAAACCTACGATCACGATTGACTTCTTAAATGAACTTACGATTATCAGCATTTAAATCCACGATTACGATTGATTTCTGTAATGAACTTACGATTATCAGTAATTAAACCTACGATTACGATTGACTTCTGTAATAAACTTACGATTATCAGCAGTTAAACCTACGATTACGATTGACTTCTGTAATGAACTTAGGATTATCAGCATTTAAACTTACGATTACGATTGACTTCTGAGATGAACTTACGATTATCAGCATTTAAACCTACGATTAAGATTGACCTCTGTAATGAACTTCCAATTATCAGCATTTAAACCCACGATTACGATTGACTTCTGTAATGAACTTACGATTATCAGCATTTAAACCTACGATTACGATTGACTTCTGTAATAAACTTACGATTATCAGCGTTGCAACAGGTACCGACGTCTGCCCACTCATCATGGATGAGGCCGTTGCATAAGGTAACGCAGAGACTTTGCCAGCATGTCCCTAATAGTGGTTTCCTAAATAAATAATAAAATTCAAATAGTTTTTTATGTTCCTTAAGGTTTTTTCTCGTACAACTCATTTCAAGAGAAAATTAAAGACTACAGAAAATTTTACAATCGTTGATCAAAATATATAAAGGAGAGTTCTGTGCTCCTTTGAAGCAAGTTATGTAGAAAACTCTACACGTTTAAAGTTGGTGTAGGCTCTGTAGAAAGTCTTGGAATTTCATTAATTTCAGCAATGTTTGGGTGATTTATCAAGAAGTCAGATTCAGAAATTAAAAAAACAGAAAAAGCGTAAAAAAAGTCTACGGTTATTGCTTCGAAGATTTGAGGATCTATTTCCATATTTAATGGTTATATGAAAGAAATTATTATTACAGAAAATGCTTCTTTGCTTTTAATTATTTCATGAACTCTGCCAAAGCCTCTAAAATGGACTGTTATTTATGTATACATGCTATTTTTTTATTGAGAACTCTAAATAATGCGTTTACTGTAACGTCATCGATATCCATTAAGCGAAAAAATTGTCAATTCATTTGTACACAAAATTTAAATAACAAAACTTTGTGAAACTTTAAACATAAATCGATAATCTATGTACTTCAACAGATAATTGGAAGGTTAAGTTTCCTGAATAATATGAATGAACATAATGAGATGATATTCAATCAAAAGAACTTGACAGCTCCAAGAGACACAAATCTCAGAAAAAATTAAAATTCACTGAAGGTTTTCTTTTTTGCAGAAAACTTTGCAGTTTAGTTCGTTTGCAACGAAGTTCAAGCATTTTTGAATTGGTCCATCCCACTTCTCTACCTGAAGTGGGCTTAAAATGAGTCTACGGACAATAATACCAACATTTAAGTATCTTTTACCATATTTATTTATGTTCCCAGTGCTAACATATAACGCTAAGTTTATTTCACTTTTACGTGGGCTAAGAGAAATAACTTTTACTGGACTAGCATGGAGAGATGAATATTAATAGCCAAGATAGCTCATTAATAGCTAATACAACCTAGCGTACTCTAATTAAAATTAGAAAAATATTATTGGTAGCAAATCTCTTAAACAGAAAATAGAAATTGGAACGAATGAAAACAAGTCTCTAAAATCATTATAAAATTTAATTTAAAAACTATTTTCCTTATATAATAAATATATGGTTGATCATTTTCTAAAGAGTATATGAGAGTGTGCTAAGTGATGAAAATGTTTCAATATTTTTAATGATGTTTCCAGCGTGATAGTTTGGATATCTACCTGCTAAATTACCGGCATTTAAATATTTATTCATATCGTTGCCATGAGTAGGAATACATTAGATAAAAACATAGTAAATAAGGTGCCGGTGTGTTGGCAGTTATTTTAGATACATTGCTACCAGCTGAGTACATACTCCATGCAAACTACTGATTAATATTTAACTTTATATGCGTTTTAATGAATATTATTTCAGATTACACACTCTATGCCGACTAATATTTCAAATATCATGATCTATGCCGAGTAACATTTCAAACTCAGACCACACAAAAGGCATGGTGACGGACACAAGTGAGCGATGGTCCAAATTTTAGTGTAGGCTGCATCAATCAAAGAGAAGAGTTTGGCAAAAGAAATATTATATATATATATATATATATATCATATTAAAACAACTGTGTAACCGGAAGCCTTAAGGCAATCGTTTTTATTTATAAGTTTTTGCTGTGAATTTCAAAATCATGCAATACATCTTAATTCTCGTCTAAAAAATAAATTGGTGAATAACTTTGAAATAGTTTAATAATTATTTCGTGGACAAGAATTTTCTTGTGTTACATACCTCATTATATCTTTGCTAAAAACGTACTTAAACAAGCTAGTAACAGAACATGCATTAACCTCCTCTCCAGTCCAGTGCTCACAGCACACTGCCCCAGCCATGCAGCAACCCAGGGAAGCTGCACCTTGTGTACATCATGTACTTCTGAATTGATTTTTTTCTAAATTCTGAAAAATTGTGAAATCTGAACGAATTTTTTAAGTTAAGTTAAGACAGGCGAAACGTGTGTGTGGTTACACAAATCTTGAATGCAAGAAGCGTTTGGAAAATGAGCTATTTTTGCTGAGCAAAAAATTTATATTGTTCGTAAGCATGTTTTAATATATATATATATATATATATATATATATATATATATATATATATATATATATATATATATGTTTGTACACATGTTCCCCCGTTTCTATGTATGTTTGGATTTAATATACACGTATACGTTAAATATGTATCTATACGTATTACTATTCCATATTGTGGATCCATGGGATAAACTCATATAGAGTATTTCATGTAAAGACATATTTCTGAAAGCTTTCGGCAAAGATTTTATGTTCATGGCAGAGCTTCTTTTTGCAGAGCCTATCACGCAGCTGATGCCTGTGAGGGACAGTTATGTGATAGAAAAATGTTTTTCATGAATGTTCCTCTCAAGGTCAGACAGCTTCAAGGAAATTTTTACTAAAAGAAGCATATTTTTTGAAAAAAGACAATTTACAACTAATGAGATGTACAAGACAATTTTTAAAATTATTTTTTGGTATATATCTTAGATTACCCATAATGAATAATTTGTATTATTACCACTTATAAACTATTGAATATTTTACTAATCTGTGAAAAAATAATACAGACTTCACGAAGTTAACGAAACACCACAATTTTTTTCAGTATGCATTAAGCCGTGAGATGAAATATAATACAGCATTTATATTAGTAAACATCAAATACGTGTCATAAAAGGAGTTTTTCTCTTACGTGGATCATAAGGCAGTCTGACGGTTCAATTGATGAAAGGATTTGAACACATAAAAATGATATTAAGACTGCATTTATTAAATTAAAAATGACACTGAATTTTGAAACGCAATAGACGTGTGGAAATAATAACACATAAGACAATGTTAAGACTGCATTTTCATATGAAACTAATGATGTATGAGACAAAATTAAGATTACATAATCAAATGGAACTGATGACGTATTAATTAAAACAGCATTAATACTGAAATGAAAGTGATGATATATACGACAATATTAGGACTAGATTGTGAAGTGAATATGATGACATATAAAACAATATTAGGACTAGATTACAGATTGAAGATAAAAATATAAGAGACAATTTGTGTCATCAAGGGCTGAGACGTAGTCTTCGTGTCTGCAGCATCTTCAAGTAGACATTGTATTGAGCAGAGATGTCATCGTGCACTGTGTTCAGACCATCATTAACAATGTGTTAACAAAATAAATGTTTGATACTATTTACCTTGTTCTCTATTAAAATAGAGCTAATCTGGTCAACCGGTTATTGAACTCGGTATTTCATATGTATATAAACGTCAAAACGATTTGGTATATTTCCCCTAATGAATTTTTACAATGAGAAGATGAGAAGCCTTTTAGGGAAGGAGTTTAATTTCTAGAAAAGGAGGTTGATGACTTTAGAAAGGCAAAAAAAAGCCTCCAGGAAGAGAATGAGTGCCTCAACAGATTGCCTGCCATGTTTTGCAGACATCGTTTCGAGGCAACGGCAGAATTAGACAATCTAAGTTGGACGTCCAGATCTTGAGCTCCAATGAAACATTTCAGCAGCAGATGGAAGAAGAAAGTTTTTTTGTGTGTCATGATGGGGAAGCTGGAAGTTGAATTTCCAAAGCTGCAAATTTAAGGATGTTGCGTCTAGAAAACATTCAGCTTGCGGTGCACGTCATTCGCTCGAGTATCCATCACGTAACCTGATAGAAAACTATGCACTTATGCAGGTTAAAAATCCTATAAAATTTAGTGAGACTTCGGAACGTGAGACACACTTTCCTGCTTGTTTCACAATTCACCATTGTGTTCCTGGTATGTTGAGAAATTACGAGTTTATCATTTTTGTACGGCGGTGTGTAAAAATTTATTCCCTGTATACTTATCGGCATTATTCGCATCAAAAATTGTTGCCGTGCATATTACAAATAAAAGTTCATCATAAATGTTCACACTTAACTTTGTCAACCAACGAGTTTAATAAGAGGTAACAAATAATAAAGGCTCGACAGACTGAATTATGAACTCGTCCCAAAGCACCTCGTCCGCGTTCATTCTCCTGGCCCTCGGTTTTATTCACACATTTCTTTTTAAAAATTCCCTCATTTTCAAACCTCGAAGTTTCGTACCAGCTTTTGCAGCCTAACTCTCCTTCTCCAGCCCTCCTTACCTCCCCCTTCTTCCCTCATTGCTTCTCTTCCCCTCTCCCAACCCTCACTTGTTTTTCTGCATGTACTCATGAGAAATTAAGAGTCCTGAACTGTTTATTCCGTGTTCAAATACACAAAGTGTCACACTTGTTTTCTTGTTGCTTACTCTTATGAAATTAAAAGCGTCTGAACTATATACTTTTTGCTCGTAGGGTAGGACTAGGTTACACGTCGGTAAGATGATAAGTTTTCTTTATATATTCATGTACTTATATTCATTTTGGATACAAATGTTTCTTAATGGTTTAGCCATTGTTTTATTCACATGTGTGTTGATTTTTTTTGGATTTATTTACTTCCTTTCATTAGTTTATTTATTTTTTAAATTGGTGAGTATTTTGAAAAAGTGCAAGTCATTCTGGGTTTGATGTTCTACGGTTGTTATCAAGGATTCACTTCACAATGTATTGAAACTTCATTTGAATAATCCATAAAAATATAAATGGTCAAAGTACAGAAGTTATTGTAATATATAATGCTACAACCTATGCACAAAACTTTCCTTGTGCGTTTTTTTTTTGAGGTTAACAGCTTCTGTGTGGGCGTTGTAGTAATGTACATATATAACTAAACTGATCACTAAACAATTTCCAGACATCCAATGACAAAACGTACTTCAAACTCTGAAGAACAACTATGGAAAAAGAATTACTCAGTTTATGGGACGAGGTAGGGATGAGGATTGACAGAAAATCAGTCATGAATATGAACCAGAAATTCACCGACTCATCCTCATTTCATTACTGTCAGCTCAACAGAGTGTCTGTAGATGAATCCGTCTTTCTAGCATGCAATTCCTTTTTCTTCATTCTTCTGATCGGTTGCTCGAGTTTAGATTTTCAGTGTGCAATCCTTCTGCCCTGCAACCGGTAAGAGATTTAACAGTGCTGCAGAGTAGGTAACTTTGTGACATTGAAACTTAGATTTGTGAAGTTTGTTTATTCTTAATTGCAGAAACTGTTTCTCTTCTCATCAGGTCTGACCTCATCGGCCGTGTCTTTACCCGAGTCATTTTTGCATCGATTGGATTGCATAGATTATTTCAGCATAAATCGCGTATCATAGAGTAGCATTATAGATTTGATTGCATAAGTATGATAGGCTAGGAAAGCAAGTTGGCAGCTGTAGTCCGTCAGATGTTTAGTAAACGCGCCTTCAGGGCCGGCTAAACATGGTTTCTGTTTCCAACGAATCCGACTATGCTGTTACCAGTAAGCTTTTCATTAGTTAAACTTGCTTATTAAGGTATTGTTCAGCATAGGACCGATAGAGTAGGAAACTTGATAGGCGGCTGTAGTTAGTCTCATGTTCAGTGAACGCGCCTACGGGACCGGCTGAGCATAGTTTCTGATTCTGCAGAATCTGACTGCTCTGTCGCTAGCAAGCCTTCTAAAAATGTAACTTGTTCAGTAGATAGAAAATATATTGCCATTTTATTTGGGTTTTGTTAATTGTATATTATGATTATTAAATATTACAAATATTATTTATTATTCCTCCTTAAATAGCAGTTGGGCAAGAGTCTGAAGCCATTCCCTGTCAGAACCTGTAGGGCGAGAAATTATGCCGTTACACAGAGCATGACGTAAGTGCAGATCCCATTTTAATTTGCACAGTAAATTTGAGCCCATCACTTCAAACAAGTCAAGAGAGGCCTGACTGAAAGAGGATCTCGCGGATCAGAAGCACTTATCCGGAGCACAGATTCAAGTACCGAGCTCTGTGAGCTTGTTTCGTAGGTACTCAAAAAAAGTGTCAATTGTGTTCTAAAGCTGATCAGTCGTACAAGTATTTACCTGAATGAGCTTGTCATACTCATAATACTATCAGTTGTGTTCTGAAGCCGATCAGTTTACAAGTATTTGCCTCAGTAAGCTTGTATCCTAGATACTAAAAGTATTATCTCTTGTGTTCTGAAGTTTCAGGATAAAACTGACAGCGTTTAGAGCATCTACGATTCAGATTGTTGAGGCAAATCTTCTAATTAGAGCCTTTGACTAGTAAGTTTCGATTTACTTGAAAAATTCTCGACTGACTACTCATTTCATACTCCAAAATGTGTCCTCCATATGTGTTACTAGCACTCAACGCAACAACAGCTATTCGTGTGTTCATTTTTGATCATTTGGAGATGAACTTCTCGACCACGTATAAAAGAGACGTTAACATTCTATATTCGAGTAACGAAAGCTGCTCAAAAAGAAAATAAAAAACTATTATCAACACGATTAGAGTCAATGAGCAGTCTCTCGAGTTGCGTTCAATATGTGACTGCTGGAGTCTGAGTATGAGACAGCAGCATCATGAGGTCTGAATTCATTCTTTTTTGATCTGAATCCAGGGCAGCGAGCTGTGCACAGGCAGTGAGGCTTGCAAAACCATTAAAACACGAGTTACGACTGTAATTAGTAAGACCATTCTCTTCTTAGTGTCATCATTAGTCAAAAACACCGTTAACCTTTCTCAGCAGATATTAGACTTTCCCTCCCACCAAGCAAAAATCTACCATAGTTGATAAGTCTAGTAAAACAATTTGTCACTGCTTTGCACCTTAACGCTCGAAGAATATAGCCCATAACTACAGTGAAGTACCATAATTAACAACATGTGTTCATTATTGTAAATATGCAAATAAAAATGCTAATTTCCCTATTCATGACTGGGTGGAAAAATTAGTTATTCAATGAAGAAACTTAAATAATGGTCTATACTTGTAATGAAATATTCAAGTTACAGTACTTTTGAGTGTTTTCTAGTCATGATGACTAGCACAAATTGTCATAAATTAAATTTCGACTAACAAGTGCACATAAAAATGAAACCAGGCTTTATTCTCTTGAACAGCAACAATCAAAAAATACGCCTTAAAAAAGTAATGGCTGTTAAAAATTTTGATTAATTCTTTTGACTATTTGCACACACTGCAGACTAAAGCTTCCCTAGGGAAAAGATTTGCATTTGTGGTGTGTAAGAGAAGTTTCGTCACAGTTTCCTGCAATAAATGATAAAATACCATCATTCGATGTCAACACTTCGAATTTTCAAAATTGAAAGCGATGATTCAACTACACCAAAACACATAGTCTCTCTCTGAAGTCTTCTTCTTATTTCACTTTTAGTGGAGCTTCGGAGATGAGTCGATGCAGCTCCTCGCCTTCAGGGGTGGTCTATTGTTACTCTAAAGTTCAAATCTCTGAAGTCTTCATACAGTACAGTAGTCCTGAGCAACATTAATACTAACATCCAGTAGCCAGAATACCTCACGGGCGTACAACACAACACAGAATTACAACGTTAATGACTCGCTAATACCACGCTGAGAACGTTCCAAAATGCCGTTCACAAGAACAGGACTCGTAACTGTGCAATTTTCGGACAGAACAGTTGTTGTTTTGTTGGAAGTCTGAGCTCTCCTGGTTCCTTCACTTGAAGCTAAACTTTGCATCGCGTTTTGTTTGGCAAACTAATGGTGGGCTGGTCATGCAACTGAGAGAACTCGTTTTTAGACGTTAGTGTCGGTCTCAAAACCAATTTTCCAGTCATTAATACGTACTTTTATTCTACTCCAAATAGGATAAGGACTTATAAGATTGTTACTTATTATTATTATCTTTTATTATTTTTATCAATCTCTCACACGTGTTATAAATAATATTGACCGATAGCGAGGCTTGTTAGCTTTCCAGAACTTTGCAATACAAGTAAGCGTAGCATGAAAATACAACTTTGGGACACAGTGCCTAGATTACACTGAAAATAAGTGTAATTACACTAGATTATAGCCTAGATTACAATGCCACTGTTGGACATCGGTATCATTGATAGCGATGTATTCTTTTTTCGTGGATTTCCACATAGTTGTTATTTTCGTTCGTCATTGTTTGTGAAATTAGTGTACTGAAAGGAGCGATGCGTGATAGTTGTTTGCTGTGCAAAGAGCGATGCATTGTAGCTATTATTTTACTTGGTATCCATATTGCAGACACCTCTCATATAAGTGTCATTATTTCTCTCCTTTGTTGGTGCAGGAATGACGGCAGCAGCGGGCGCCAAGCAAACAACCCAGAGTAAACGATCGCTCCTTGATGCAAGTTTCGTCCGCACAATCAGCGCCGTAATCACCTGTGCTGAGCTTAGTGTTCACTTCCTCTGAAGTGGTGTGCAGTAAAACGTCCCTGCAGCGTCGTTTGGAGCTCCGGGCCCCTGTTACGGCGTGTGCTGGCTGCAGTTTTGTGTGTCGGACACAAGCTGGCGAAAGCTGATCAAACTTTATGAAGTGAGGGGTTGAAGTTACAATTGAGGGAGGGCAATAGAGGAACAACAATTAATGTGGAGGAAAAAGAAGAGTAAACAAGTATCATGTGAAGAAACAAGTCTACATTGACTAGAGCATCTAAAATAGATACAAATAAACTAAGAGATACTAGTTTCTCATGTACGATGAATGGAATACGATCTCACACAATCATTAACACTATGTGATAAAACGACAGGTGTCTCCTTAAATTAATAAAATTATATATTTTTTCTGTTTAATTTCCCCTATGTTATTCCAATGGTAATCTCCCTTAAATACTAGTATTTAAATCCGTAGACTTTCAGGTATATTGATTCTTTACCGTTGGAGTTAAATCCGTAGACTTTCCGATAAGGTCTGAGAACCTGTTGCTTTAAGTTCTTCCTTCAAATGCATGATATTGAAACCCGTTATAGTTCCCAAGCATACTAGTAATGTATTAAATAATATCGGAGTCATAGATGTACACAAAAATCTGCGTCTCTGAGACCACAAAAATCTATGTCTTTGAATGGCAATAACTCACTAATAGAGGAGGATAGCCTTCTTTTACTATAAACTCGATAAAACTGCAAATTTGTTTTCATATTATTTTGTTCTATCCCTCTACTTGAAATAGTGAGTGATTTATGGCCATTCAAAACATTTTTGTGGTCAGCCGTGGCTTATATATCTCACTGGCCACAGCATAAAGGCATTCTGTCCATGTTAGTTACTACGCATGTATGATTGTATCATCAAATGATAAAATTGATACTATAAACATTTTGTGCATTGATTCCCTTCAATGAGGCTTCATGCTTCTTTATGAACATGAACTCGTCTTTGTGAGACGAAAATTTTTATTCCTCTTTTACCCAACCTCTTATTATCGCTGAAGTGAAGGCCTGCAGCGTTGTTTTTCACATGGCAAGTATTACACGCACCTGATCGATGCCACAGCGCTTTGCACGTGTTTTCTACTCCCGATATTGGACCGCTCAACTTAGTAAGATCCCAGCTTCTTGAGAGGCAGCGTCGGCCAATATCGTTTTCAACTCAAAACTTCTCGAAACCCAATTAAAAAGTTTTGATGTTCTAATCCGCTTACTCAAGAGATAGTAAAATAAGGACGCTGTTTAAAGCTGCATGGATTCCATAAGACTTTGAATGTAATTAAAGAGTCCAATTAAAATGTGTCCAGCTAGTAAAACTCTCGTGAATATTCCGAGCGGGTTTGCAGTTGAGGCTTCCCTGCTTCAAGTTTCTATGTTAATGATTTCAGCAAGGAGGATGAGGAAGAGATTTGTTTGAGACGTGAAGACATAAGCAAATAAGCTGCACGTAAACTGAACTTAATGAGATCTCAAGACTATTAAGTAACTGGAGCGTATCTATAATACAAGCGCATTAAAACTTTGGATAATGTGGCCTATTACTGTAGTTGGTAGGAGGACAGTGACACATAGGCGTTCAGAAAACATGAAAATAGAGGTCACATTATGATGTACGGAATACAAGGAGCTTAAGGCCACATAAAGGCCTCTAAAAGATAAAAGGATAATGGCAACATCAGGACGAATGGAAGATAATAAAATAAAAGACACATCAGGGCATATGAAAAACAGGAAGTTTACGGCCACGTCAAGGCGTATGAAAGACGCCAAAAACGAAGGTCACTTAAAGGCGTACAAAAGGCGAGGAATTCAAAAACCACATCAAGGCGTATAAAGGATAAAAGGACAAAGGCCACATCAAAGCTACAAAAAACAAGGAAACGTAGGCTACATCTGTGGGAATAACAAATCATTCCTAACGTGGGACAAAAATGAAGGAATACATTTTGCGGCTATCTAGGTAGAAACAGAACAGGAAGAATGTCAAATCTTTGCCTACGTTCAAAGTACGGTTTTCAAAAGTAATGGTTTTATAAGGTACGTTAACAAGTTTAATGGGGATAATATTGTAATACAAACATAGTAACTTTGAACAACCGATATCATATACTCTAGCCTCATACCTACCATACCTTCAACGCCACAATCTCACATTGACATGATGGAAAGTCACCTGGAATAACTGAAATTATTTTTCAAGTCTCCATCAAAAGATAGTCCACGTCTCCAGGTATAGAAAGCATCCACCACGTCTCCAACCATAAGAAGTCACTGGCAAGTCTCTAATCAGAATGCCAAGAGGAAAACAAGATAGAAAAACTGCTTTCAAAGTGGACCACGGTGGCAGCATCATTCTCCTTGCTCTGCTAATTACGTTGCTGTTGAAGCCTTCTTTAAAGGTAGGATATAATCACGTGTACAATATGAAGTCCTCAGAATTTTTGCGTAGCATTTCTAAATATCTTTGTCTTTGGATTACCAGTTAATTCTTTTTGTTTGAAAGAGAGAGCTTGATAAGTTTCCTTACCAGGCAGCATAATTGGGTTCTGAAGACGAGTATGTTTCTAAAGGAGACCGGGAAGCAAGCGAGCTCAGCGGAGTAACTCCTTTTGATCAAAGAAAAAGATTCTGTAGCAGTCTGTCCATTTCAAAGAACGCTTGCCAATTACATAGCTTTCTTCTTGCTTCCATGAACTCGAAGCAATCAAGTCCGCTCGCTCCAGCAGAGACAGATATTTAATTGAAGAACATAAGCTTGTTTGGTCTGCCCTGTTTTATAGAATTCTGTTTCCCAATCGACGTTCACTCACAGAAATATACTGAAGTAAAAAAGACAGTAGTAAATACGAACCCTACGCAAGTCATGTTTATATTTCTGGTGCATGTCATACTCGTACATGCATAGCTTAAATCTTTAACATTTATGTTCAGTTTATACACTTCACATGCATGTCACATGTACACAACTTATGTTTTTAGTATAAATAAATCCACTTTATTTAAAATACAGAACTAAACATGACAAAATGTTCAGTAATACATGGTTCTAACAGGTTTCCTTTTGTTGTGACTACATAGAAATTAAATAAATGCTACACGTATTTGATTTTATTGGCATTTATTCATAGGCAACTTTTTGTAACCAAAGTTGTGCTGAATTTTCTCGGGTTCCATTCTTGGAACCTTCCCGTGTAAATTTCACTAAGGACAGAGAACTCAATTTTACTAAGAACTCAATCAGCAGCACGTTTATGTTCATCAAGACACAAGATTGACTTCAATTTTTATTGCTTCTTGTCGCTCAGGAAGACTGGAAATTGGTGATGCACACCAAAATTCTATCAACAAACTGATAGAATATCTGTGAGCAGTTATTGTAGGGATGCTACTTTAGATAAACAAGCTGATTTCGAAAAAGGATAGCTATTACAAATGAAAGAAGTTCTTGATAATATTTGAAAAATTGTGATATTGGACGTTCGTTGAAATGGACCAAGTTTGGGTCAATGATAGCAAACATGCTACGTATTGCAGGCGTCACGGTATAACTAAAATAGTGCATTTAGCTGTACAAAATTAACTTCAATCTGACGACGTTGGAACGGTCATCGTAATACGACATCTGAGCATCGTCTATTTGATAAGATTTGGGTCACTTTATTGTTTGATTGTGAGACTCCCACCACAGTAGCCTTAGCCATTACAATAGCCTTGGCCACAACAGTAGCCTTAGTCATCACAATAGCCTTGGCCACAACAGTAGCCTTAGCCATCACAATAGCCTTGGCCACCACAGTAGCCTTAGCCATCACAATAGCCTTTGCCATCATAATGGCCTTGCCAATCACAGTAGCCTTGCCAAT
The DNA here is from genome assembly GCA_006783055.1 of Trinorchestia longiramus. Taxonomy (NCBI): domain Eukaryota; kingdom Metazoa; phylum Arthropoda; class Malacostraca; order Amphipoda; family Talitridae; genus Trinorchestia; species Trinorchestia longiramus. The sequence goes on along the minus strand of VCRD01001474.1, from coordinate 4,219 downwards.
CACAA